>JAJOOE010002389.1:0-54513 GCA_036250405.1 Solanum raphanifolium
CCTTAGTCCCTATTTCCCATTAATTAATGTTGAATGTACTTCCGCGACCGATGAAGTGTGATGACAAGTTTGAGAGGCTTGTTTGGGGTTCCTTCGGGTTCCTCATTCGCCATGTCACGTCTAGGCCCTAGGCTTGGGTCGTGACAGTATTTTATGGTATGATTGCTATATGATTGAAAGGTACTTCTCATGATTATAGTGTAATGTAAAGTGAAAGGTTTACTCACTTGCTATGTGTTTCTAAAGTAAAAGAATTGTTACTCACTTATGAACACATATGAGCTATTATGGTAAAATGTCTACATAAGAGTCTATTAAAGGCTAATGTGAACTTAGGTGATGACTAAAGATGATTACAAAAGGGAATTAGATGCTTAGCACCCAAAGGGCATGTAAATGAGATGGGGGTCTCACGTTTTGTAAGTCCGGCTCCCCACATGGGTTTCCTCACGTTTAGCAAGTCCAGATTACCCACGATATGTGTTGTCTCATGAGATGGAAACCCCCACATTTAGTAAGTTAGGGTTTCTAGAAGCAATCTCCTTGACCCTTAACTATGTGCCCACATAGGACTCTAGCCTAATGGATCCACCAAGATAGCTATGTACGAATGGTTACACCTTAGGCAAGTGTTAACGCTCTCTTTTCGGTGTGGGAGTAGAACACCGGAGTCCATGTAGTTCTGATGGTCTATGTCTGTTATTGCAATATTTCCCTAATGTGAAATTAAATGGAGGTTTGAACAGTGTGAACTATTACTAGGGCTTTCTTAAGGGTTTATACATAGTGAAAGGGAGGGTATGGGACTTCTCTTGCACATTGCACTTGTGGGATCCTAAGGGATGGTTGTATTACTGTTCTCTTATGATTATGATGATTATGACTTATATATGTTGAATCTATGTTATGTATGATCATTATGAATATGGTAAGTTATGATGATTTATGGTCTTATGAATGTATGCATGAAGTAGGTTGTTTAATGTGATACTTGGCTTTGAATAGGGTTATGGGTTCTATTCTTTGCATTGCACTAGTATTGCTTGGGTTATCTACATGTTGGGATGATATTATGTTGGTTTGGACTATGATGCTTACTTTTTGTGCATATTGGATTTACTTGGTAAAAAGCATGTTTTGACTAAATGTCCTTTTATGCATGTTTCAATGGTTTTTATGCATAGTAGCCATACTTAGTACATGTGGTGTACTAACCCATATTTTCTTCCTTTTCCCTAAACATTTAGGTTCGGGCCGTTGAGGATTCAAGCTTAGTTCTCAAGACACTTGGAGTTGCTTCCCCAAGTTGGTGAGTCCTCAAATCCGAGGACAAGACCCTATGATCTAGCTTCTATGTTTAGTTCTTTGCTTATGTTGAAAGATATTGTTGTACTTTCTTTTTTCAAGACTTCTTATTGATGTAAGGGCGAAGTCCCATTTTCGATACTTCTATGTCTAGATGGTACATTGTGATGAAGTTAGATTCTGTTTTTCATATATGAAGTGAAGTTGAACTTCCAAAGTAAAAGTTTTAAATTTTCCGTGATTTTATTATATGATACATGATATGACGAATGTTAAGGGTTGTATAAGACCTCTTCGAGGTCGAATACGCTGGTAACGACTAGGGGGTGCTCTCAGGTCGTTACAATAGCTTAAGGTCCACGAGAAGAACTACCTAACTCATGATCTCGAGCTTCCAGCCGTAGTGTTTGCCATAAATATTTTGGGACTCTACTTGTATGGTGTTCACGTTGATGTGTTCACAGATTATAAGAGCCTCCAATATGTGTTCGCCTAGAAAGATTTGAATCTTAGTCAGAGGAGATGGCTTGAATTCCTCAAAGACAATGACATGAATGTGATCTATCATCTGGGTAAGGCTAATGAAGTGGCTGACGCCCTCAGCAAACTATCCATCGATAGTATAGCACATGTTGAGGAAGAGAAGAAAGAATTAGCCAAAGATGTTCACCGACTTGCTCGCTTAGGAGTTCTCCTTATGGACACATCAGATGGTGGTGTGATAGTTCAGAATGGGTTAGGATCTTCATTGGTAGCGTATGTTAAGGAAAAGCAACTGATTTATCAAACTTTAATTTAATAAAAAGTTGAACATAAATTATAGAGTACTGGTCTTTAATATAATCCTTCTACATAGTACGGACAATCTCCTCACATTGAACTTGCATTTCTCAATCATATGACTGAGAAAATGGACCAACATTGTTACATTGAGCCATTTGTTGGTCAATACCACGCAACTATATTTTCATGCTCATAGACCATAAATATTTATTCACTTCTTTGGTATTTTTGCAAATAATTATGTAGCATTGTACGAGCTATGAGAATTTTAACTTGTGTGTCAATATCATAATAGTTCATGCCTTGTTTCACTTGTGTGCAATTACTCATTTTCAGTGTACTAATTTCATGCTTCAATCAAACATATTGGAAGAAGTGATTTGGTTGGATAAGATGAGTGTCGTCACGTCCATTTTTGGATCGTGACAAATGATATCAAAGCCACCACCTTACTTAACCCTTTCAAATTGTAGAACATTTTTATTTTGATAACGCATACTTTCCATATGTCTACCACTTCCACTTTATCTCCAGGACTAACATCCAAATCATACAAGACATATGAACTACTCACATGAGGAACTAAACACGATTCAACATTGTAAGTGACAACGAATGGAATGAAGCGATAAGAAACAAATTGGACCAAGAACACACGACGGAGATTCAAAAAGTGAATATTTTTCCTAAAAGTCACCATAGTGTATTGAAGATAAGCAACAGACGTCTCCACACCAATCTTCAAGACTCTATTAGACTTGACTTGTACACAAGTGAGACCTATGAACTTGGAGCTTTGATAGCATTTTGTCACAACCCAAAAATGGATGTGATGACACTCGTCTTATCCCTCGAAGACAAGTCAGCCTAAAATCCAACTAATATGATAAATGTGGAAGTAAAACCAGAATAAAAAATCCAATACAATAAAATAATGTAGAAATTTATAATCAACTTAAATATACCCCAAAACATGGTGGTCATGTGCACAAGCCTCTAATGTATTACAATAGAATTGAAAGAAATTACATCTCAAATGATCTTGTATCTAAAGTAGAACAAGATCATAAATAAGAGTAAGGAGGTCCGTTGCAATTACAAACAACTACCTCACAAATCTCCATAAGAAGCCTCGGACAAGAAGAGAATGAAAAATATCACAAAGATCATGTCTCATAACCTACACAACTGTTGAAGCAAGGGGTGAGTACCAAACAACATGGCACTCATCAAGAAAACTTCTAAACACAAGTTAAGAATATAGAATACGGGTACTCCTACGACCCAAACCAAACCTCCACAACTAAAACCTACATAAAACCAGTCCAACCTAACAGATCACAAATAATATAGCGCATATCTCAATAACAACACTTCGAAAAATTCACATTAACATTATAGGAGATCAAGTTCACCAATCACAAGTTCCACAAAAAGTCACTCACAGGTTCATAAATTATAAAGATACGCAATGCAATTAAATGTAATGCCAAGTATAGTGATGCATGTCTGACATAGAGATATACACCCGATGTCTCTCATTTCAGGACCTATGGGGACATATATGTCACGTTGAGTGCCACACGACCCTCAATAATAAAATCCACCGCGGCATGCAACACGTCATTTTGGCAAAACCAAAAATAGATGTGATGACACTCATCTTATCCCCCAAGACAAGTCAGCTTAAAATCCAACTAATACTATAAATGCGGAAATAAAACTAGAATAAAAATCCAATACAATAAAATAATGCAGAAATTTATAATCAACATAAATATACCCCCAAAACCTGGTTGTCACGTGCACAAGCCTCTAATGTATTACTATAATTTTGAAAGAAATTACAAGTTTCAAATGATGTTGTCTCTAAAGTAGAACAAGATCGTAAATAGGAGTAAGAAAACCCGATTCGGTGACAAACAATTAACTCACAAATCTCCATAGGGAGTCACAGACAAGAAGAGAATAAAAAGCATCACAAATATTAGGACTTGTAACCTACACAAATGTAGAAGCAAGGTTTGAGTACCAGACCAAACGGTACTCAACATGCAAGCTCCTAACACAAGTTAAGAATATAGAATATGGGTACTCCTACCATCCCAACTGAACCTTCACAACTACGACCTGCATAAAACCAGTCAAACCTAACAGTTCACAAATAATATAATGCATAGCTCAATGAAAACACTTCGACAATGTCAGATCAATAATACACAAGATCAAGCTCACAATTACAAGCTCCACAGAAAGGCACTCACAAGTAATAAAGATATGCAATGAAATGAAATGTAATGTCAAGTATAGTGATGTCTGACCTAGCGATACATACCCGTTGTGTCTCAGTTCAGGACCCATGGGGACATATCTGTCCATGCATCCATCGTGGTGTGCAACATGACACTTGATAATAAAATATGTCACGGCGTTCGACATGTCCCTCGATAATAGTATTTTTCGTGACGTGCAACACCTCCCTTGAATCATAATATTCATCACGGCGCGCAACAAGTCCCTCGAAATGGTACATCCTCTTCAATTTTTTATTCTTCCTCAATTGACATAACACTTGTCACAACCATGTCTCAGAATCAATGCAAATAACATGTTCACACAAATAATGAGGAGATGGTCATTTTCATAACAATGCACAATTCACAACAACACAATCGTGAGACAACATCAACAATGAACCAATAAGTCTTTCAAATCATTTTCAACACATCACACACTAATAATTAATCATATTGCCTTTTATCACCCCATTTTCATCATTAGAATTATTCAACATAGACAACTCAACTCATCATCAAGTCCCATTACTCCCAACACATACCACAAGAAAATACATGATTCTATACACTTAACAAGGGTTGATAAATCCACTTGCGTCAAATAATTGAACAATCACTTTGAGACTTGAGCCTTCCCTTTTCATTGAGCTTCGAAATCAATGGAATCTATTCAAATGTACAACATTCGTAAGCAAACAAGTCTATATACACCCATATTACTATATGTCTAGCCTAGACCCAAAAACTCACTCAAATCTATAGTCAAGTTCATAAGTCTTGATCCCAACTAATATGTTAAGTCTCATTCCTTCAATATTATAAATCTAATGGTGTTTATATAATATAATACACCTAATATTTAATTATCTATATTAATAATATTAAAAACTTGAATCACATTAATATGTTACCATACAAAAATTTTCCAACACCAAAACTAGTTCAAAGAAAAATTCTCAAATTGCAACTACGGGAAAAGAACGAATAATTTTATAAGTAGATAACCCATAACAATTGGATTGTCATATATTCTATCCATTATTGCATAATGATTACCCATCTTGCCATATAGTATTTTACTATTTGTTTAGAAAATTTGAGTTAACGGAATGAAATAAATTATTGCAAATTAATGCATGTAGCATCATCCTATAATTAATATATATATATCGCACCCAACAATAACTAGGTATTAACCAACATTAATGATTGAAGCTTAAAGAGAATATTACCTAGCAATATATCTCGTGTAGACTCCGCAATAGGTAAGCCTTCTTGACCTGATTTTTATTCTTTTTTTTTTCTTCTACAATAAATTATGAACCTAAAAGTGATAAATCTCACTAACTTATTTTAATATATGGGCAAAGTGAAATATAGTATTAAATAAATTATGAACTTGCCCATTAACCACCAATTAAATAAAAAAACTATTTAAGAAATACTTATTGATTAAGTAACTGTAGTTATCGAATAGTTAAAAATTCCCATAACCAATTCCACCGACTAATCATAACTGGCTCGGGACAACTATAGGGAAGGGTGCAACGGTAATTTTTTAAAAATTTCTAAAAATGACCTTTCAGATCATTGCATTATCCACAACTAAAAACTATGTTCGTTCTCGAACATAAAGAAGAAGAAGCAAAATGACAGTACTAAAAGCCTAAGATATGATTTCAAGAGTCAGCATTTGATAGACCGTACTAAAAGCCTAAGATATGATTTCAAGAGTCAGCATTTGATAGACCGTGAGTTTACGGTATTTTTGATGCATTTCACTTAGAAGTTGTGTGTATCTAGGGCCATTTTGTAGTGGAAATAATGTTTTATGTGTTAGGTTTGATGGAAATGGGCTTGGACATGGTCGAGTTAGATGAAAGTTGAAAATCTACAGAAGTGGCCACCCACGGACGTGACCTACGGACCGTAGGTCCTGTGATGGTCTATCGTGGGTAGGCGTAGATAGGAGCATTACGGAAGTCTGACCAAGTGTGGAACTACGAAGCGATCCATGGCCATCCTGCACATCCGTAGAAGGTGTTCAGATAGTTGAAGTTCCAGTACCTGATGAAATTCCTAAGTATGGAGCCACGGAAGAGGACCCACGGACAGTAGGTCCACCTACGATCCGTCCTGCACGTCCGTAGAAGCTGATCAGAGAATGATGGTTCCAGGCTTTGAAGAAAAAGTCTAAATGTTGCTCAATGGAGGGGACCTACGTACTATAGGACGACCCACAATACGTAGGTCGGGTCATCGATCAAAGCCGCGTCCCTGAAAGTTTATTTCCTTATTTCATTTCCTTTCTGTTTAGGACATGTTTTACTATAAATAGGGTATGTAAACCTCATTTTTGGGGGTTAGACAATATTATTTACTGTTAGTTCTTGATATTTTCTTTGGGAATTAACTTGCAACTTTGGCAATTTGATTTCTGGATTTTAGTTTATAAGATTTTGGTTTTGAAATTCATTTGGAGGTTAAAGGTTTCTTCTACTCTAAACGTAAGTTCATGATTTCTTCTTATCAAAGTTCGAATTGTGTTCTTTCAAGAATGAGTAACTAAATCTACAACTTGGGTTGTGGGAACCATGCCCAATTAACAACGTATGAATAATAACTACGTAATTCTTGAGTAGTGTTTATGCATTTATTGGTAATTCGTTCGCTTAGAAGTCTTTTTAACGAGTGCACGCGTTAGAACTCACCTCGTTCCTACTTGCCGGACCAAGGAGGTAATGAACGAGAAAAGAATTATCAACAGAGATTTAGTGTGATACTATCTAATAGTCTAATGTCAATTGGTGTGAGGGTGACAACTAAGCCATATATTGATCTGATGTCTAATCTAAGGTCAAGGTAAGGGTTAGTAAATTTTACACACGTTGCCGGACCAAGGTGCACGGTAGAATTCCCTATTTGGAGGACCAATCAATTAGGGATACCTAACTTACCAAATTTGCATGTAAAACACTAGGAAAGGATTACTATTATTAGAACTACCGCGTTAAGAGCTTATGGGGAACACATACGCCCTAGTTTCTCTCTCTCATTGATAACTCGAAAGTTGAAATCTTGCTCACTTGTTACTTAACAACAATTGGTTATTTGTAAACCCCATCCCTTTAATTACTTTTCTCGGAAATAGTTTGACTAAATGAATATAATCGTGAGTTAAGTTTAAGTCTGAACCATATTCCTCTTGGAATCGACCCCAACCTCCAAGTTGGGTTCTTTATTTGACGACGACCGCTTATACTTCTTTAGGGAAGTGTAATTTGAGTGTATCAAATTTTTGCGCCGCTGCTAGGGAATAAGTCTTTTGGATTATGTTTAACTACATTATTGAACTTTAGTCAATTATTTTCAAATTTTATGTTTTCTTTTGGCTTTGTCTTGTAGAGGTTTCTACTCTAGTGTTTGCCAAGTACACGGAGTCAAGGCGAACCATTGAGACCATACGACCCTGAACTAAGAAAAACATTGAGAAAAATGGCAAACCAAGGGCTCAATAATAATCCAGTTATAGATGAGAATGTGGAACAAGTGAATGATGAGAATGCTCAGGATCGTGGTGTTAATCTACTCAGAGATGCATTGAGGGTACAGAATCCACCAGAACCAATGTTGTGTGATAACTATAGGGTCGACTTCAATACCGTTGAATCCAAAGGACCTATTTTTCTCCCTCATATACCTCCATTGCATACATTCGTAGTGACTAGTAGTATGATGCAGATGCTTATAGTGAGGTGTTTGTTTTCTAGTATGGCTTCAAAGGATCCGCATGGGCACATGGCCAAGTTTATGAGTGTTTTCAAGAGTTGTGTGGGTCAACCAGAGTTGGACATGAATGTCATAGGTTTGTGAGTCTTCCCTTTATCATTGATCGGTGATGCTGCGGTGTGGTTTTCTGAGCTTTCATATCACTCAATTCATACATGAAAGCAATTTCATAAGGTGTTCATGGCGAAGTACTTCCCATTGTCTAAGAAACTAAACCACAAGGACTGATTGAACAACTTTGTAACACTTCCTGGAGAGTCTGTAAGTAGTTCATGGGAAAGGTTCACTGCATTCATAAGAATTGTCCCAAATCACCGCATTGATGATGAGTCGCTGAAGGAATACTTCTATAGCGGTCAGGATGACAATAATAAGGTTGTACTTCATACTATCGTTGGGGGTTCATATGGTGAGTGTACTTTTGAGCAGATCGCTGAGAAATTAGAGAAGATTTTTTGAATTAACAAATCATAGAGCACTAGAAAGTCAGAAACTGGGAGAAGCACATTTGTAGTTTAATCTGCACCTAGCCAATCTGCCGATAAAATTCGTGAGGAGATGGCTCAGATGAGGACCAAACTAGGGCTGGTGTTGAAGCATGTGAGCAGAGGCACCGAAAAGGTAAATATAGTGAATTACCTAACTAGAACTTTACCATCACCAGTTGATGAATGCTACTATAAGGAGGATGCTTATTTGGTGAATGATCAGACGGTGGGTTTTCGAGCCAACGCCCAACGTTCCAACTAGGATATTTGACGCCAAGGTCAAGGAAACCAAGGTCAAAACTATGGTAACTACAATCGAGAGGGTAACTATGTCAAGGATGGGAAAAACAATCGCGGCAACAACTACAACCGGAACAAGTATGGCAACAGAAATGAGAGAGTTGTGCCTTATGTTCCACCAAAAAATTGGGAATTTGGTAATAGGGAAGTTGGGGGGTAGTATGTCACGGATTGAGGATATGATGTAGAAAATGATGAAGAGGTTCTATGCGACTCATGATAATGTGAAAGAGATGCGAAATGACTTGTCTGGAATCGATCAAAACTTTGATGCCCATGTAGTGTCTATAAAGAAACTTGAGCAGCAGTTTAATCAGTTGTCCACCACTGTGAACCCACGTCAACCTGGCACACTTTCTAACAACACCATCCAAAATCCGAAGAATGATGGGAATTGTATCACAGTCACGACTTGAGGAAGTAAGCAGACCATTGATCCCCCTATGCCGTTTGAGGTTGAAATTGTGTAGAAAGAGAAGAAGATTAGAGTGAGGTTACTGGAGAGATGAGATTGACGTTACTGGAGAGTCCAAAAATGCTACAGAAAAAGAAGCGGAGATAACCCAAAAAGTTGTTCCCATGTCTAGACCTCCACCTCCACTCCCACAGAGCTTGGTAAAGAAGACTGAAGAAGGAAAATACCGCAGGTTCATTACTATGTCGAAATAGCTTTCCATCAATGTTCCGTTGAAAGAAGCTTTGGATCAAATGCCTGGGTATGCAAAGTTTATGAAAGATTTGGTGACTAAGAAAAGGGCTGTCAGTTTTGAGAATGATGAAAGGTTGCACCATTGTAATGCTATTGCTACTAGGTCACTTGTGTAGAAGATATAGGATCCTGGTGTTTTCACTATTCCTTGTACTATTGGATTGTTGCATTTTGCAAAGGAGTTGTGTGATTTGGGTGCAAGCATTAATCTGACGTCATTGTCTACCTACCAGAAGTTGGGTTTAGGGGCTCCAAAATCTACTGCAATGCAACTACACATGGCCGATAGAACTGTGAAGAAGCCCATTGGTGTTCTCCAAGATGTACTTATGAAAGTGGAGTCATTTATCTTTCCAGCGGATTTTGTGATACTTGATTATGAGGTTGATTTTGAGATTCCCATCATCTTAGGGAGACCATTCCTTGTTGTTGGAAGTGCCTTGGTCGATATAGAGAGAGGGCAGATAAAGTTTCGATTGAATCATGAAGAGGTTACTTTCATCATCTGTAGGTCTATGAAGTAGGTAAGCGATCTCAAGTCAGTATCAGTGGTAAATCATATTGGGGAGCGAGGTTCTGATGTGTCTATTAGGTGTTGATGCACTGGCAGCGGTAATGATGAATTTTGAGGGTGATGTTATTGAAGACTATGATGAACTAGTCGCCGCACTTGATAGGTTCGAATTTCGTTCCAAACCAAAGAAATTGGAGTTAGACATGAAGAGTCGCGACTCTCCACCGGCAAGACCGTTTGTAGAAGAAGCTCCAAAATTGGAGCTGAAGGCTCTACCATTGCATTTGAGGTATGTATTCTTGGGGAGAGATGACACTTTACCGGTAATTATTGCAGCAGATTTGAGTGCAGTACAGGTAGAGGCATTGGTTTCTATGTTGAAGAGGTTCAAGTGGGCTATTAGATGGACTATTGCTAACATTATTGTGATTCCTCCTCGCATTTATTCTCATAAAATCCAACTCATGCCAGACAACAAGCCTAGTATCGAGTACCAAAGGAGACTAAATTCTCCTATGCAAGAGGTAGTTAAAAAGGAAATCATCAAATGCCTAGATGTTGGGGTCATATACCCCATTGTCGACAGTAGTTGGGTGTGTCTTGTTCAGTATGTACCTAAGAATGGTGGAATGACTGTGGTTCCTAATGTGAAGATCGAGCTTGTTCCGATGAGGCCCATGACCGGATGGAGAGTATGCATGGACTATCGAAAATTGAATGCTTGGACAGAAAAGGATCATTTCCCGATGTCGTTTATGGATAAGATGCTGGAGCGCCTTGCTGGTAAGGTTGGTATTGCTCTCTTGATGGGTATTTGGGCTACAATCAGATCTCCATTGCTCTGGAAGACCAAGATAAAACCACCTTCACATGCCCTTATGGGACTTTCGCCTTCAAACGAATGCTATTTAGGTTGTGTAATGCTCCAGCGACCTTCCAGCGTTGCATGATGTCGATATTTTCTGATATGGTGGAGGACACTATTGAAGTATTTATGGATGATTTCTCTATGGTAGGTGACTCATTCGATGGTTGTTTGGATCATTTGGCTGAGGTACTTAAACGGTGTGAAGAGTGCAATCTAGTGCTCAATTGGGAAAAGTGCCACTTCATGGTGAAAGAGGGGATAGTTCTGGGTCATCGAATTTCTAAGAATGGTATTGAGGTTGATAGAGCTAAAGTTTAGGTAATAGAAAAGCTTCCACCACTTATCTTTGTTAAAGGTGTTAAAAGTTTTCTTAGGCATGCAGGTTTCTACAGGAGTTTTGTCAAGGATTTCTCTAAAATGGCACACCCATTGTGCAAACTGCTCAAAAAACAGTGTAAGTTTAATTTCGATGATGCTTGTCTGAGAGTATTTGGAGAGTTGAAAGAAAAGCTAGTGTCCGCACCTATCATTATTTCACCGGATTGGGGGCAACAATTTGAGGTAATGTGTGATGTGAGTGGAGTAGTTCTTGGTGTAGGATTGGGACAGAGGCAAGAGAAGATTCTTCATCCAATTTATTATGCTAGCAAAGCTTTGAATGTGGGTCAAAAGAACTATAAGTGACTGAACAGGACCTCCTTGTTGTGGTTTTCGCATTCGAAAAATTTCAATCCTACTTGCTTGGTACTAAGGTCATAGTTCATACTAGCCATTATGCATTAAGGTATTTGATGGCTAAGAAGGATGCAAAACCGAGGTTGATCAGATGGATATTGTTGCTGCAATAGTTCCACTTTGAGGTGAAAGACAGAAAGGGGACAGAAAATCAAGTTGCCAATCATTTGTCCAGATTAGATTAGAAGGGGAAGCTATGCTACAGTTAGGGGATAGGGATGAAATTAATGATGCATTCCCAGACGAACAGGTATTGGCTGCTTTTTGTGATCTTATCCCTTGGTTCGCACATTTTACTAATTACTTGGCAAGTGATTTGGTTCCATCGGAGTTGTCATTCCACCAAAGAAAGAAGTTTATGTATGATATGAAGAAGTTATTTTGGGATGAGCCTTACTTGTTTCGTATATGTGCTGATGGGATTATCCGTCATTGTGTGCCCGAGGTTGAGATATTGAGTATACTAGAGGCGTGTCATTCATCACATGTTGGTGGGCATCATAGTGGTATTCAGACTGCTCATAAAATCTTGCAGGGTGGGTATTACTGGCCTACCATCCACCAAAGATGCTCATGATTTCGCCAAGTCTTGTGACCCTTTTCAAAGAGAAGGAGGAATTTCAAAGAGGCAAGAGTGGCCTATGAATCCGATATTGGTGATTGAGTTGTTTGATGTTTGGGGCCTTTACTTCATGGGTCCATTTGTGAGTTCAGATGGGATGAAGTATATTCTTGTTGCGGTTGATTATGTATCGAAATGGGTGGAAGGAATTGCGTTTTCAAACAATGAGGGTAAGAGTGTCACCGTATTCTTCAAAAAAAGTATCTTCTCCAAATTTGGTACACCTAGGGAGATTATCAGCGATGGAGGTTCCCACTTTTGTAATAAGTTGTTCAAGGCATTTCTAGAGAAATATAGCGTCCTCCACAATGTAGTCACCCCTTACCATCCATAGTCTAGTGGGAAAGTTGAAGTGTCAAATAGAGAGATAAAGCAAATTCTTTCTAAGACTGTGAATGCCAACCGAACAAATTGGTCAAGGAGGCTTGATGATGCTCTATGGGCCTATCTCACTGCTTTCAAGACTCCCATAGGTATGTCCCCTAACAAATTGTATATGGGAAGTTATGACATTTGCCAGTAGAGCTAGAGCATAAGGCTATGTGGGCACTAAAGAAGTTGAATTTTGATTGGGGCACCGTATCGAGTCAAAGAGGTAGTGACATGAATGAGCTTGATGAGTTTTGCCTAAAAGCATATGAAAGTTCAGCCTTGTACAAGGAGAAGATGAAAAAGTATCATGATCAAAAGATTGAAAAGCGTGAATTTGTTGTGGGTGATCTAGTGCTTCTATTCAACTCAAGGTTGCATTTGTTTCCTGGCAAGCTCAAGTTCAAGGGGACCGGGCCATTCCTAGTCACTCAAGTATTTCCACATGGAGCAGTTGAGCTCGAGAACAGGGAGAGAACAAGGTTCAAAGTGAACGGGCAAAGAATCAAGGTCTACATGGGAAAATCGGAGAATGTGCAAGAAGTGATTGAGGCCTACTATCTCGATGAAGTCTAAGTAATCAAGAGGAATGTGTCGTGCCGTGACGTTAAATCAAGCGTTGCTTGGGAGGCAACCCAAGATGTACAATCTAGCCAACCATAGGTTCTTTTATTTATAGGAGTTTTCTTCTTTTATTTTGATTTTTGTAGCTCTTTAGTTAGGTATTTTATTTTTGTAATAGTGTTTGGCTAGATATAGAATACGGTCTATATCTAAAAATTGTCCAGAAAATGTAAAAAGCAAGTCCTAATGGTTGCTATTTTTGCTGGGGCGAAAGGCTAAATATACAGAAAAACAGATGTGTAGAGGTCTACGGACCCCATCGACGGTCTGTGGGTCCATCCACTGACCGTGAATGGCGTTCGTAGGACCCAGATAAGTTTTCCCAAAATTTTAAGTGTTAGAGTGACCTACGGTCCATAGGTCGACCCACTAACCGTCAATGGGGTCTCGTGGGTCCAAAACCTAGGGTTTGCCTGACTCGACCCGTACACCTTTAAAACAAAATCATTCATTTTTAATTAATTCACCCCATTCAAAACTCCCTCCCAACATTTTTAAATGCCTTTCTCTCCCACAATCACTCTATTACATGCCCATATCCCACTGATCAAGTCAATTCACTTCCCCATATTCCCCAAATCATCTTTCTATCTTCCAAATCCCCTATCTCCAATCCCTAGTGATTATACAAGTCCGGATTCAATGTCAAAGGGCTAGCAAAAGGTGTTACGATTTCATTCGCATCCAACACTCACCATTGTTGTATACTTGTAAGGTATGTTCATTTCTCCTGAACTTTGAAGTTTTTCATAGTTTACATTTGAAATCACAACAATGAACTTGACCTTGGGTTGTTAATTCCATGTTTATTTGTGAAAATGTATGCTATAACACCCTTGGTATGATGGTATGTGAGTGTGTAATTACTTAAAACCAAATATATCAGTTAATAGGCCGAATTGGAAGTTTTGACTTAGGGTTCATAGGTTTCGGTGTGATAATCTGTAAATTTTTGTGAAAATGGAACCCTAAGGATGATTAACTACCTAATCACTTGTCGAAATGAATATGGAGGCATAATGTGTTTGTATGTATTGAAAGAACTTTCACAAAATAAAATCATATAAAACCTAGCACAGCCTGACCCACAAGACCCCGTCTACGGATCGTAGGTCATGTCCGTGGGCCAGAAGAATATGAAATCCAGGCTAAGTGTTGAACCATCGTGTGGACTACGATCCGTCTTCCATCGACAGACCGTTCTGCACATCCGTGGTTCCCACATCAGAGACCCAATTTTGGGTACTCTGACCTACGGAGGGGACATACGGACAGTAGTTTGACCCATGGACCATAGGTACCCACCGTAGGTGGACAGTTGTCACGACCCAGGGGTACCCCCTAGACGTAACATGGCGTACTTGACCCCGAAGGGGTCTCATACAAGCCCTTAGCATGATCATAACATAAGATAATAGAAAAGTATGGGAAATTTAAAACTTCTTTAAAACCATACAATCGAAAATATTTTCATAAGCAAGCAGAAGTCTTTCCTATAAACTTTGTCTCAAACCATCTATTAAACTCGTGAATAAAACTCTTAGGATGCAGCCCATACAAAGTCTAAAACATTAAGAAATGACATAAGGAAATAATGGGTTTGTCCTCGAAGATATGAGGACTCACCAAATCTTCATGTCTTCTTGCTCCTTAGAAACCTAGTCTTCAAAGGAACTCAATCTCTAAAACCCTACATTTGATTAGAATGTAGGCAATATGCGTTAGTACAAAACCTAAAAGCTAAGTACCTCTTCTTGGTCATTCTTCGACATAGTCCACATTCATGGTCAAGACCTAGGTTTTCATGTCATAAGAGCTCTATACTCCTAAGTAACCTCAAAGCACACTTGTGCAATGCATTTGTGGCATCCCATAATACTACACACACTAAGTATATCCTTGAAGTCACCATATTCATGCTTACTAGTCATAGGTGTCACTATTGACCTACTTCAGATAGACAAAGAACTATCAACTTAAGTCAATCATATCATGAAAGGCAACTATAGAAATAATCCAAGCTAATCATACATCACTTAAGAGGATAATTTATAAGTAGCTTCAAGTTATACTTGTGCCATGTATGAATGGCATTGTTTACACTAAGTACTTCCTTAGGCCATCTTACTCAATGCTTACTATTAGTCATATTAAACTATCAAAATATCACCCTACTATGCTATACCTAACTACCATGGTAAGACACACTATCATGCAAACCAAGCTATACAAAGAAGAGTATGAGTACCACAACCTAGCTACCATGCAAACATTCAATATAATGAATGCTACCCTTAAGGGAGCATGAATCCTCAACCCTAAGCTACCCTTAGGAGAGTATGGTGTCTCAATCCTAAGTTATCCTTAGGAGAGTATAAGGAATGAATCTATGAGTTTTCCAAAGAATTAATGAATGTTGGGTTTGAGATGGATGCCCATACATTAGTTGAGGCAGGGTATCTAGTAGCAATCTCTTATCCCGTAATGAATAAATGTATTGAATGTTTAATACTCCATGGGGAAAAATGCTAAGCACCGAGTGGATATGGATTGAGATGGGTGCTCATATGTGAGTTGAGGTGGGGAACTTAGTAGCAATCTCCTGCGATGGATACTTATATGTTAGTTGAGGTGGGGTATATCTAGTAGCAATCTCCTTATCACATAACTATGTGCCCACATAGGTCTAGCTAGTGGATCCACTTAAGGCTAAACAAATGATGGTCCTACCTTAGGCAAGTAGGAATCCCTTATCTTGTGAGGGTGACACCAGGATTCCATGAATTGCTCACATGGTCTATGTCGGTTAAGGCTTACCCCAACAAAAAATGTTAATGAACTATGGCTTCTTAAGAATGCACTACTTAGTGTGGGTGGTGGTATGGGCCATCTATGTATTGCACAAGTGGCTTTGAGAGAGGTTGTGGTGTGTTCCTTTATAATGTTAAGTGTAATGAATGTTCTCTTAATGTAATGAAGTTAATGAAGAATGTTGACTTATATGATTAATGTGAACATGCATGCTATACTTGGATTGTATCATGAATTACTTACTTGTCATGACTTACTTACTTGTCATGAATTAATGAATATGAAAGTGCGTTGTCTATGGTGGTTTCAAGGGGTACTTAGTGTGAGTAGTATTTTGGGATGCTACTCATACATTGGACAAGTATGACTTAGAGTTTCCCAAGGTGATGGTCTTTATATGTTGATGTGACTTAGGTGATTTTTGTGTCTCTTATGTGCTTTATTGTGTAAAGATGGATAGGTTGAATGGTAAGTTCACTTTTGGTGACCTTAAGGTGGTACCTTGGTGTGGATTGTGGTATGGGACGATATCCATACATTGCACAAGGTATAGCATGAGGTGAAGGTTTAAGGTGCAAGTAAAGGTTTATATGTGGGTTA
The DNA here is from genome assembly GCA_036250405.1 of Solanum raphanifolium. NCBI lineage: Eukaryota > Viridiplantae > Streptophyta > Magnoliopsida > Solanales > Solanaceae > Solanum > Solanum raphanifolium. The sequence goes on from JAJOOE010002389.1 coordinate 16,815, forward strand.
TGTTCTAATGTGAGAATATGACTTGTATGTTGGTTGTGACTTATAGTATGCCTCTTTTATCAATGTCCATGAAGTTTTACTAAAATGGCATATATCATGATTTTCAAACAAAGATGTCTGTTTTAAGCATGTTTTTGCATGGCTATCACACTTAGTAGTTTATGTGCTAACCCATATTTTCTTTACCTTTATGAAGTGTAGGGATTGGCACTCAATTTGATTCTCCCTAGTCAAGCTTGGAATAGAGTTCTCCAAGACATTTCGGGTATGTCCTCATAGATTGAGGACAAGGACATTTATTGTTTCTAGTTCTTTTGTGTTTTAAGACTATTGTTAAGATTTAAATTGTAAAGGGTCATGACCCTATGTTGTATAAAGCTTTTTTCTAAGATGGCCATAGGAGACTTTAGAATTCCACTACTTTATAAATGTCTTTAGATTGTATGGTTTTTGAATAAAAGGTTTTAAATTCCATACTATTTCTATTACCTATGCGATGAATGAATGCTATGAGGCTTGTATAAGACCCCTTTGGGGTCAAGTACACTGTGTTGCTTCCGGGGTGTAGATTCGGGTTGTGACAAATATGGTATCAGAGCACAAGGTTTTGGGAATGATTTAAGGGTTGATGTCTCACAAACCATGTCTAGTTGAGTTTTGTTCATCTGTGTGAGTCGTGACACATCTATGAGCGAGAGGCTATGGGACGTTAGAAAGTTACACTTCTTTGATATTCTTGAAGTCGTGCCTTAGAGTTCAGCTCTATAAGTGTCCTTTTTCCTAATCCTTCTCTTGTGTTTATAAGATATGAATACAAGAAGGACGCCCGCAAGGAGAGTGGGAGAGGAGAATGTGAATAAGGGAGTTCTTCCCCAAGATCCTCAAGGTGGCCAAGTTCCTCAAGAAACCAAGTTTCGATGGATCCCCCGGCCATGACTAATGAGGAGATTAGGTCGGTTTTTCTAACCTTAGCCCAAGCCATGACGGCTCAAGTGAATAGGGATGTGGGGCCTAGGGTGAATGCTAATGAGAGTACCATGGCCTCAAGGTTGAGAGACTTTGTGAGGATGAATCATCCTATATTCTTAGCTCTAGAGTGGGAGAAGATCCCCAAGAATTCTTGGATGAATTTTGTAAGATAGTCAATGCTATGGGAGTATCTTATAGGGAGAAAGCGGAGTTGGATTCCTATCAATTGAAAGATGTGGCCCAAGTGTGGTTCACTAAATGGAAAAAGCAATAAGCCTATAGAAGCGGGTCCTATAGAATGGGAGGAGATTAAGAGAGCTTTCCTTGGTACGTACTTTCCCCGTGAGAAGAGGGAGGTTAAAGTGGAGGAGTTAATAAACCTTAGGCAAGGTAATATGGGTGTGGAGGAGTATTCTTTGGATTTTACTTTATTGTCTAAGTATGCTCCATCTTTGGTGTCCAACCCTAGAGATGAGATGAGTCACTTTGTGACCGGTGTGTCCAATCTTGTTAAGGAAGAGTTCCGTACGGCGATGCTTCATGATGATATGAACATTTTTAGACTCATTGTGTATGCTCAATCTATTGAGGAGTCCAAACTTGAGAGGAAAAATAGAGAGTTGAAGAGGGGTAGATCCGATGAGCAAGGTCAACCTAGGTCCAAAAAGAGGTTCTCCAACCAAGATTCTTCAATGGCTAACAATGATACGGTGTCTAACCCTAAATATCAAGGAGGGAATGAAAGTGGTTCTTATTTTGAGAGGCCTAGATGTGCCTAGTGTGGGAAGTAACATTTGGGTAAGTTTTTTGCCGGCACGGATGAGTGCTTTGAGTGTGGAAAGAAGGGTCATAAGATGAGAGATTAAACAACACTCATGGAAAAAGGAAGGGAAGATAAACAAGCTTCTCATGATGGCCCGGATCTTGATACTCCAAAGAGAAACCATTTCTATGTGCTTCAAGCTAACAAGAACAAAGGAGATAATCTGGATGAAGGCACCGGTAAGTGATAGTTCCTTATGGTTATGAATGTCTTGTTGAGGTTGTTATGTTGTTTTTCATGATAGCCTTAGTTGGGTTTTCTCTTAAGTGGGGGATAGTATGTTGAATAGTAAGGTTGTTGAGAGTTGTGATATCCTTATCTCTTTCCTTCTATTCCTATTCAAGCTTGAGACCAAGAATTCCTAGCAGCTTGTTTCATGTTTTGGAGTCATATGTGATTAGGAGTTTCCATGTTCTCCTTATGTTATGCATGTTCTAGTTGAATTCTTGTTTAAATGAGAAAATGAGTTTTCATGAATTATGTTCCTCTTGTTGATGTGCATATAGTATGAGTTGTCTATATGCTTCATGAGTTGACTTGTTGAACATGCCTAACGGTACTTTTATGAAGGAATTGCATAATGTGTCTAATGATGTTGTGGTGAGCACGATATGAGTTGGAGAAGGTAATGCCTCCAATATAATGAGAACTGTGAAGTTTTGATGCATAACGAGTTTGTAGAAGTAGCTCCTACTTTATTGTATTTGCATTAAGCTTGATGATGTGGAGTTGATGTTTCCTCCTACGGTATATGCATTATATTGATGTGTCATGATTGTGGGCTGCTAGTCTTGAGTCTTTAACGCCCCTTAATATGTTTAAAGTGTCATTCGAGGATGAATGTTCCTAAGTGGGGGATAATGTAACGACCCGTAAAGTGAATAAGTGAAAATAGAGCCTACCAACCTTGTGCTGAGTTTGTAATGAGGTTTCTTGTCATGTAATGTTGTTCCGAGCCTTGTTTGAAGGAGTTTAGTGAGTCAACGTCAAGGTACGTGATAGACTCCATAGTTGAAAAAACCTTTTTAGTGTTTGGCTAAGGGTTGCAAGGGCAAGTGCCAAGCCAAGAGGGCAAGGCTTAAGCCAAAGACCAAGGCTGCCCAACCTTGGCCAAGAACTTTCCCAAGTCCATGGACCACTTCACGGTACCACAATCCATAGAAATGGCAGTGAAGGTCACTTGGTGGCATGGGAGGCAAGGTTCTTTTGCCAAGCTACTTCCCAAACTTCACGGACCACTCCACGGTCAGTGGTCTTGACCACGGTTCGTAGAAGTGGCTATGAAGATGCCTTAGCATCTTGGGCCTAGCAAGGCAAAAGAGGGCACACTGCCTAGGGACCACGGGCCGTGGTTTCCCTTCACGAACCGTGAAGATGGGCGTGGTCCCTGATGGGGCTGCCCAAATTTAGGGGTTTTAAATAATTTTGTTTGGTTTAATTATTAAGTGGGGTTGATTTTAAATGGTTTATGTCATTAGTATATATAGTTTTAAATCTTTTAGCAAGTCATTTACCCCTTATTTCTCCAAAACCCAAATCAAAACAAAATAGTTCCTCCTTTAAAAAAAAATCTCTTTCTAAAACCCAAGGAAGAAGAAGGAAGCCATTGAAGCTTGGGTTTGGGCGATTCCAAGGTGTTTATTCTTCAATTTTTGTGGGGAATCAATAGCAAGGTATGGTGGTCTTGATCCTTGTCTAACCTTTCATCCAAGGAGCCAATTCAAAGGTGATTTCAAAGCATGAAAAAATCTAGGGTTTTACTCATTCTCATGGGTTCTTTCATCAAACATTTTCAAATGGTTTCTAATGACAAATTATGAATGTGTTGATGTTTAATTCATGATTTATGATGAAAATACTCTATGAACCCATGATTTCACTCAATTCGTAAATTGTGTTTACGAAGTGGGTTTGATGATAATGAAAGCTTATGAATGAAGTATGTCTAAATTTCTTTGGATTATTGAATTGTATCATTATCTATGCCTTAATTATGGTAAATTGTTGGTGAGTTGATAATTTGTGATCATGGCCTTGAAAGGGAAAGTTATGCCCAATTACTTGTTATAATAGAATTGTTCTTAAGCTATTGATCCCCTTGAAAGGTGGAGGTGTTTAATTACTATGTATGCTTATGAAGTAAAGTATGTGTGTGTGATTTCAATGAATGTATAATGATCATGTTTAGAATAAGAGTGTGTTATGACTGAAGGTTATTTATCAATTAACACCTATGAATGATGAGGCTTTATGTGAAAGGTGATTCTCACACACACACATGAATAAATAATGAATGAAGTTCTATGATAATGCTAATGGTGGTAACTCTATTGAAAGGCTATTCTCAATTGTACTCTAATAAATGATAATGCCTTGTTGTGAAAGGACTTTATCACAATAAGGGGATTCTTAGGTGAAAGGATATTCTCATCTTCGAATCTATGAGCTTTCCAATGAATGAATGAATATTGGGTTTGAGATGGATGCCCATACGTTAGTTGTGGCGGGGTATCTAGTAGCAATCTCTTATCCCATAATGAATGAACATAATGAATGTCTAATACTCTGTGGGGAATAATGCCAAACACTGAGCGAATATGGATTGAGATGGATGCTCATATGTGAGTTGAGGCGGGGCACTTAGTAGCAATCTCTTGAGATGGATACTCATACGCTAGTTGAGGCGCGGTATCTAGTAGCAATCTCCCTATCCCATAACTATGTGCCCACATAGGTCTAGCTAGTGGATCCACTTAAGGCTAAACAAATAATGGTCCTACCTTAGGCAAGTAGGAATCCCTTATCCGGTGAGGGTGACACCGGGATTTCATGAATTGCTCACATAGTCTATGTCGGTAAAGGCTTACCCCCAAAAAGAATGTTAATAAACTATGGCTTCTTAAGAATGCACTACTTAGTGTGGGTAGTGGTATGGGACGCCATCTATGCATTGCACAAGTAGGCTTTAAGAGAGGTTGTGGTGTGTTCCTTTATAATGTTAAGTGTAATGAATGTTCTCTTAATGTAATGAAGTTAATGAAGAATGTTGACTTATATGATTAATGTGAACATGCATGTTATACTTGGATTGTATCATGAATTACTTACTTGTCATGACTTAATGAATATGAATGTGCCTTGTCTGTGGTGGCTTCAAGGACTACTTAGTGTGAGTATTAGTATTGGATGCTACTCATACATTGTACAAGTATGACTTAGAGTTTCCTTAGGTGATGGTCTTTATGTGTCGATGTGACTTAGGTGATTTTTGAGTCTCTTAGGTGCTTTATTGTGTAAAGATGGAAAGGTTGAATGGTAAGTTCACTTTTGGTGACCTTAAGGTGGTACCTTGGTGTGGATAGTGGTATGGGACGCTATCCATACATTGCACAACGTATAGCTTGAAGGTTACTTGAGGTGAAGGCTTAAGGTGAAGGTAAAGGTTTATATGTGGGTTATGTTCTAATGTGAAAATATGACTTGTATGTTGGTTGTGACTTATATTATGCCTCTTTTATCAATGTCCATGAATATTTACTAAAATGGTATATATCATGACTTTCAAACAAAGATGTCTGTTTTAAGCATGTTTTTGTATGGCTATCATACTTAGTACTTTATGTGCTAACCCATATTTTCTTTACCTTTATGAAGTGTAGGGATTGGCACTCAATTTGATTCTCCCTAGTCAAGCTTGGAAGAGATTTCTCCAAGACATTTCGGGTATGTCCTCATAGATCGAGGACAAGTACATTTATTGTTTCTAGTTCTTTTGTGTTTTAAGACTATTGTTAAGATTTCGATTGTAAAGGGCAGTGACCATATCTTGTATAAAGTTTTGTCTAAGATGGCCATGGGAGACTTTAGAATTCTGATACTTTATAAATGTCTTTAGATTGTATTTTTTTTTTGAATAAAAAGTTTTAAATTTCATACTATTTATACTATATATGCGATGAATGAATGTTATGAGGCTTGTATAAGACCCCTTCGGGGTCGAGTATGCCGTGTTGCTTCCGGGATGTAGACTCGAGTCGTGACATTCGGAGTTGAACTAGTTGATTCCACTAAGGATGGAGTTATGGTCCATCATATTTTTGAATCGTCCTTTGTGGTTGATGTGAAGTCTAAACAGGTCTTTGATCCTATATTAATGGAGTTGAAAGAATCGGTACTCAACAAGTCCGTTGAGGCTTTCTCCCAAGAGAGAGATGGGGTGCTTAGGTACCAAGGTAGATTATGTGTTCCGGATGTTGATGGCTTAAGAGAGAAAATTTTAGAAGAGGCTCATGGTTCGCGATATTATATTCATCCGCGAGCCACCAAGATGTACCATGATTTACGGGAAGTATATTGGTGGAATGGCATGAAAAAGGATATAGTGGGTTTTGTAGCCAAATATCCAAATTGTCAACAAGTTAAGGCCGAACATGAAAGGCCGGGAGGTTTGTCCCAAGATATAGATATTCCCACTTGGAAGTGGGAGGATGTGAATATGGATTTTATTGTGGGTTTTCCTCGTACTCGAAGGCAACATGATTCTATTTGGGTCATTGTTGATAGAATGACGTAATATTCCCACTTTATTCCCGTCAAGGTTTCCTTTTCGACGGAAGACTATGCCAAATTGTACATCAAAGAGATAGTGAAGTTGCATGGGGTTCCCTCATCTATTATTTCGGATTAGGGTACTCAATTTACTTCACACTTCTGGAAGGCTTTTCAAAAAGGGTTTGGCACTAAGGTCAAGCTTAGCATGGCCTTTCACCCTCAAACAGATGGTCAAGTGGAACACACAATTCAAACCTTAGAGGATATGTTGAGGGCGTGTGTCATAGATTTTCAAGGTAGTTGGGATGACCATCTGTCCTTGATAGAGTTTGCCTACAACAATAGTTACCACTCAAGCATTGGCATGGCTCCGTTTGAAGCACTATATGGTAGGAGGTGTAGATCTCCGATTGGTTCGTTTGAAGTTGGTGAAATTGCACTAATTGGTCCCTAATTAGTTTATGAGACCATGGAAAAAGTTTGACTCATTAGAGAGAGGTTGAAGACGACCCAAAGTAGGTAAAAGTCTTATGTCGATGTTAGAAGAAGGGATCTAGATTTCGAATTTAGTGATTGGGTCTACTTGAAAATCTCACCCATGAATGGTGTGATGAGATTTGGTAAGAAGGGGAAACTTAGTCCTCGGTATGTGGGCCCATATCTAATCTTGCAACTTATTGGGAAAGTTGCCTATGAATTAGACTTGCCAGATGAGTTTGCTCCGTTTCACCCCGTATTTCATGTTTCCATGCTTAAGAAGTGTATTGGTGATCAGGTATCCATCATTCCTATAGAGGGTTTAGGAGTTGATGAGAGTCTTTCTTATGAAGAGGTTCCGGTAGAGATATTAGACCGGCAAGTTAGAAGGTTGAGAAACAAGGAAGTAGCTTCCTTAAAGGTTTTATGGAGAAATCACTTAGTCGAGGGTGCTACATGGGAGGCCGAGACCGATCTGATGTCCCGATATCCTCATCTTTTTCCTTCTACTCCTATTCAAGATTGAGGTAAGTAGTTCCTCTTGAGTTCCTAGTTTTAGGCGTCATGTGCGCTATATGTGTGTTCCATGATTTCCTTACCATTATGGATCTCCTTGTGAGAATTCATGTTTAGTATAAATTTAGTTTTCATGATTTCTATGTTCCTCGTGTAGTTGTGCATTTTAGTATTATGTTGCAAATTTGACTTCATGAGATGAATTGATGAACATGCAATATTATGTTTATTGAAATATCATACTGGCTCCATAATGTTGTGTTGAGCATGTTTTTGTTGGAGAAGGTAGTTCCTCCTATGAACATGAGAAATGTTGAATTTCATGCATATTGGGTAAATAGATGCAGTTCCTACTCACTTTTTATTGCATTGCTTATGTTGAGATGGAGTTGAAGTTTCCTCCTTATGTGGTGTATTATTTTGATATTTTATGCTTGTTGGTCTACTAGTCTTGAGTCTTTAAATTCTGTAAGGTGTCTAGATCGTCATTCGAGGACGAATGTTCCCAACGGGGAGATACTGATGCTTATCGTGACCAACGACACTAACCTACGGTACGAGTGTCTACGATCATTGATAATATAGTAACCCAACTAAAGGTTCGGGTCGTGTCCCAAGGGAGTGGTTTTGAGAATTAATAGAAAAATAAAATTGAGTTCAAACTAGTCATAACTAAAGATATTAACGATTAAAAATATATTAAATTAAAGGGGGTGACACAAAAGTGTCAAATATCGATTTGGGGGTTTTGTCACAAGTAGTAAAAACAGAAAAAATTAACAAGAAAACAAGTATAGGGACAAGTTCTTGGGGTGTGACGGCAATACAAGTTGATATAAATCGTTGGGTACATGCTTTTGATAGGAAACTTGCAAGATAATAGTGACTAGGCTAAGGTTTAGATGGAAATAAGTTCTCTCTAATGCAACTTACCCCGTTTCAAATGGGTTCCTCTTGGACACCCACTTGCCGCATGAAGACCAGCCTACGCCTTACCCCACTCACTTTCTCGAGCTGAGTGTCGGGATATGGGACTAGGGTTCACCCTCTCGGGCTGAACCTCATGTCGACCCACTCCTTAGGTCATTAGTCTAGTGGTCTTGGTTTCGTGACCTCCCTCTCGGGCAAGCCAAAAACATATGGGTGGTTTTGTATTTGCAACTACAAACCCTTTAGATTAAACCACAACCACTAGGTGAAATCACCATTAAACTACATCTAACCTATCAGCAAGGAAGACCCAACAACAATGTCAACACATATTTGCTAAATCACACTCGAAGAATGGGGTTTTTAGCCACACATCAAGAAATAACAAAATACACCTGAAATGATACTAAAATCAAATGGATATAAGAAATAAAACCTTGATTTAAGAAAAGGAAGAAGAATGGAGAAGACCCACTTCCAACTTAGGGAAGATGAAATCCTTCCCTCTTCAAATCTCCCACAAAACCCTCTCCAAACTTGAGAGAAAATATCCAAAAAGTACTATTCTAATCTGAAAATAAAAATAATAATTTGGAACTCTATAAAAATTAATAACAAGTATAGTATTTATAGACTTCATAATATAGTGTTGGCGGATCTTTCGATGAGGTTAGTTGATGTCGCCGAATGACTCGACGACTCTCCCTTCTTCTGTCTCATCGCCGTTTAGTGCTTGCCTTCAGTATCTTCACATTCAAGACCATTGGGCGGTCTAGTACTGCTTCGTGGAACTATTCAGCAAAGCATCGACTACTCCTTTTTTCACCTTTTTGATCCTCTTCCTTCAGGGCTTCGCATACTGGAACAAAGGGCAAAGTTTGTCCTTTCGGCGAATCGCCAAAGGTGCTTGGCGATTCTCAGTCTTCAGCTTCTTCGTTCTTTTCAGCCATTTTGTTCTTTTTTGCGCCTAAGTGTCCATGCTTCCATTAAAACATCAAATACCTGAAACTTAAGAGTTTTCATCAGATATTGAGACAAAATAAGCATTCGAGGACACTATTTCTATCAAAATAAATCCCTAAATAAGTCCAATTTTTGGACTCATCAACACCCCCAACTTAGAATTTTTGCTTGAAGCAAACTCAAGTTCAGCCGTTCAAAAAGGGTGTCTCAAATAGTGCTAGACAAGACTCAACCATGAATGTACACAACAAGACTCAATTTACTTATGCAAGGATCAATTGTGTACTCAAATATTTAGGCTATGACACACTATTAGCAAAGATTGTCATGCTCGCAATGCTTGCTACTTGTGCAAGTTCAAGTTCAACAAAAAGTATCTAAATGCCCTCACATGAAGAATGATTCCATATTCACACACAGAGGTTAATCAATTCAAGATCAGGAATCAAATGCAATGCTCACACTCAAAAATGAGGAATACAATGCATGTTTTCACCCATAGGTTTGCCCTTATTTTCCAATCGACTTTCGATTCGGCTTACTCAAGATCAAAAAGATCTTTCTAAGGCTTGTAATGGAGATGAGTTCAAAGGTATGGTCATTTAGGCTCAGTGACTTTATCCTCGTGAGCTGTGGTATTCTCAAGGCATTCCCTTCTTTTCCTTTAGCAATACTTTTTCTAGGGCTTCTACGTCACCTTTTTATTCACCTTCATGGATTACTTGGAAACCTATTTCCTTTGTACTTTATTACACACATTTTTTTGTAAGGGGTTTCCATTTTTATGCAATACCATGGGTAAGGGGGACTTTTCTTGCACTTCTTGACTTCTCCTTTCCCTTTTCACCACACCCCCAACTTAGGATTTTGGCCTAAGTTGGCTACTCGCTAAACCACAACTCAAGAGGGTTATAGGTAGTGGGTCAAGTAAGGTCTAGGGTTCATCAAGGTTCTTCCAAAGAAAGGTAAGGCTCTAAGGGTGTTCAAAAGAGTTTCACACGCTCACGGGTAGGCCCCAAAAGAGGTACATGTCAAATTTGGCTCACACTCTTTAAATTTGCCTAAGATCATCTCAAGAGGACACCTTTCTAAATCAATCAGACTAACAGGGCAAATTCTAGATTTATTCATGCAAGTTTCAAAGCAAGCTAATCACACAAGGCATCGATACTCAAGTCAAACAAGACTACACACTTTTACTAGTGTACAATAGTCATTACAAGAGAATCAATTTGATAAATAGCTAATCACAACGAGATGCAAAGATTTCGCATATTGTTTAGGCAAGTTCATTTGGCAACTTCATTTGGCCTTATTGTAGCCGTACATTCATGTTTGTTCAATTAAGAGCACTATTCAAGTCATCGGTATTGATCGAAATCTAGACTCAATTTTTTGCGAAAGAACATCCACATTCAACTCACGAAGGGTGACAAAAATGTGCGAAAAATTCAAAAAAATTCGAAAGGGTCAAAATTATTTCTCAATTAAACCCAAAGAGAGCTATAAGCTCAAACAATCGCAAAGGAGTTTTAAAAACAATTTTAAACAGAACAACCCAAATATATACAAACACGAGCAAAAAGTAGCGCACACACAGGTGGGCCTCACCCCACCACAAATAAAAACATTTGTCCTTAAATGCAAGTAACAGTATCCAAAACTTAATGTAAGCAAGGTAGAGACGGAGGTAAAGAGGGAATCCTGTCTACACGCTTGCTCTATCTGTCGGGGCATCGTTACCCGATGCATTAGCCTGGAATTCGACAATGGTCCCCAGATTATAATTTTAGGTCACATTGTGTTCATTTGCCCTAGCTTCTGCAGTGATGTTAGCCGCAACCATTCTGTCCATTTCATGGCTTGCCACAAAGAAGTTACAGCCGTGTAGAATCCACGTTTCCACGAGGGAATAGTGGGGTTAATGGGGATCCTCTTGCTCGCACTTTCTTTCTTACTCTCTTTCCATTCTATGGCCAGTTCCGCTATCTTTTCATCTCTTTTAAAATATCATGCTCTTACATGTCGGGGTGGCATGTCCCTTCCTGTAACTTTTGGTCTAGCCATTTTAGCAAACGACTTCGAGAAAAGTTAGACAATATTTAAACAGGGGCAGGGAAATTCTGGGTGTAGAATAGCTTCACCAAACCAGTTGGCAATGTACTCATCCACATAAGATATTCGCTGAAAGTGATGCACAAATGGTACAAGGGTGCAGACAAAGGGTGAACAAGGAGTCTTTCGGCGAGTCGCTGAGTGCGCTTAGCGACATTTAGGCAAATCGCCGAAAGTTACAGATCGATTAACACATGAAGCATTGCTTTCACTATTCCTTGTACTATTGGATGGTTGCATTTTGCAAAGGAGTTGTGTGATTTGGGTGCTAGCATTAATCTGATGCCATTGTCTATCTACAAGAAGTTGGGTTTAGGGGATCAATAACCTACTGCAATGCGACTACTCATGGCCGATAGAACTGTGAAGAAGCCCATTGGTGTTCTCCAAGATGTATTTGCGAAAGTGTAGTCATATATCTTTCCGGCGGATTTTGTGATACTTGATTGTGAGGTTGATTTTGAGGTTCCCATCATCTTATGGAGACCATTCCTTGTTGTTGGAAGTGCCTTGGTCGATATGGAGAGAGGGCAGATGAAGTTTCGATTGAATCATGAAGAGGTTACTTTCATCATCTGTAGGTCTATGAAGTAGGTAAGCGATCTCAAGTCAGTATCAGTGGTAAATCATATTGGGGAGCGAGGTTCTGATGTGTCTATTGGGTGTTGATACACTGGTAGCGGTAATGATGAATTTTCAGGGTGATGTTATTGAAGACTATGATGAACTAGTCGCCGCACTTGATAGGTTCTAATTTCATTCCAAACCAAAGAAATTGGAGTTAGACATGAAGAATCGCGACTATCCAACGGCAAGACCGTTTGTAGAAGAAGCTCCAAAATTGGAGCTGAAGACTCTACCATCGCATTTGAGGTATGTATTCTTGGGGAGAGATGACACTTTACCGGTAATTATTGTGGCAGATTTGAGTGTCGTACAGGTAGAGGCATTGGTTTCTATGTTGAAGAGGTTCAAGCGGGCTATTGGATGGACTATTGCTAACATTATTAGGATTCCTCCTGACATTTGTTCTCATAAAATCCAACTCATGCCGGACAACAAGCCTAGTATCGAGCACCAAAGGAGACTAAATTCTCCTATGCAAGAGGTAGTGAAAAAGGAAATCATCAAATGCCTAGATGCTAGGGTCATACACCCCATTGTAGACAGTAGTTGGGTGTACCTTGTTTAGTGTGTACCTAAGAATGGTGGGGTGACTTTGGTTCCTAATGTGAAGTACGAGCTTGTTCCAATGAGGCCCGTGACCAGATGGAGAGTATGCATGGACTATCGGAAATTGAATGCTTGGACAGAAAAGGACCATTTCCCGATGCCATTTATGGATAAGATGCTGGAGCGCCTTTGCTGGTAAGGGTTGGTATTGCTCTCTTGATGGGTATTCGGGCTACAATCAGATCTTCATTACTCCGGAAGACCAAGAGAAAACCACTTTCACATGCCCTTATAGGACTTTCGCCTTCAAACGAATGTCATTTGGGTTGTGTAATGCTCCAGCGACCTTCCAGCGTCGCATGATGTCGATATTTTCTAGTATGGTAGAGGACTCTATTGAAGTAATTATGGATGGTTTCTCTGTGGTAGGTGACTCATTTGATGGTTGTTTGGATCATTTGGTCGAGGTACTTAAACAGTGTGAAGAGTGCAATCTTGTGCTCAATTGGGAAAAGTGCCACTTCATGGTGAAAGAGGGGATAATTCTGGGTCATCGGATTTTTGAGAATGGTATTTAGGTTGATAGAGCTAAAGTTGAGGTAATAGAAAATAATCTTCCATTACCTATCTTTGTTAAAGGTGTTAGAAGTTCTCTTGGGCATGCAGGTTTCTATAGGAGTTTTATCAAGGATTTCTCTAAAATGGCACACCCATTGTGCAAACTGCTCGAAAAGAAGTGTAAGTTTAAATTTGATGATGCTTGTCTGAGAGAATTTGGAGAGTTGAAAGAAAAGCTAGTGTCCGCAACTATCATTATTTCACCGGAATGGGGGCAACAATTTGAGGTAATGTGTGATGCGTGTGGAGTAGCGCTTGGTGTAGTATTGGGACAGAGGCGAGAAAAGATTCTTCATCCAATTTATTATGCCAGCAAAGCTTTGAATGTGGATCAAAAGAACTATACAGTGACTGAACAGGAACTCCTTGCTATGGTTTTCGCATTCGAGAAATTTCAATCCTACTTGCTTGGTACTAAGGTCATAGTGCATACTAACCATTCTGCATTAAGGTATTTGATGGCTAAGAAAGATGCAAAACCGAGGTTGATCAGATGGATATTGTTGCTGCAACAGTTCCACTTTGAGGTGGAAGATAGAAAAGGGACAGAAAATCAAGTTGCCGATCATTTGTCCCGATTAGAAGGGGAAGCTATGCTACAGTTAGGGGATAGGGCTGAAATTAATGATGCATTCCAAGACGAAAAGGTATTGGCTGCTTCTTGGGATCTTATCCCTTGGTTCGCAGATTTTACTAATTACTTGGCAAGTGATTTGGTTCCATCGGAGTTGTCATTCCACCAAAGAAAGAAGTTTATGTATGATGTGAAGAACTTATTTTGGGAAGAACCTTACTTGTTTCGTATGTGTGCTGATGGGATTATTCGTCGTTGTGTGCCCGAGGTTGAGATAATGAGTATACTAGAGGCGTGTCATTCATCACATGTTGGTGGGCATCATAGTGGTATTCAGACTGCTTATAAAATCTTGCAGTGTGGATATTACTGGCCTACCATCCACCAAAGATGCTTATGATTTCACCAATTCTTGTGACCCTTTTCAAAGAGAGGAGGAATTTCAAAGAGGCAAGAGTTGCCTATGAATCCGATATCGATGATTGAGTTATTTGATATTTGGGGCCTTTACTTCATGGGTCCATTTGTGAGTACACATGGGATGAAGTATATTCTTGTTGCGGTTGACTATGTATCGAAATGGGTGAAAGCAATTGTGCTTTCAAACAATGAGGGAAAGAGTGTCACCGCATTCTTCCAAAAGAGTATCTTCTCCAAATTTGGTACACCTAGGGAGATTATCAGCGATGGAGGTTCCCACTTTTGTAATAAGTTGTTCAAGGCATTGCTAGAGAAATATGGCATCCTCCACAATGTAGCCACCCCTTACCATCCATAGTCTAATGGGAAAGTTGAAGTGTCAAACAGAGAAATAAAGCAAATTCTTTCTAAGACTGTGAATGACAACAAGACAGATTGGTCAAGGAGGCTTGATGATGATCTATGGGCCTATCTCACTGCTTTCAAGACTCCTATAGGTATGTCCCCTACCAACTTGTATATGGGAAGTTATGCCATTTGCTAGCAGAGCTAGAGCATAAGGCTATGTGGGTACTAAAGAAGTTGAATTTGGATTGTGGTGCCGCATCGAGTCAAAGAGGTAGTGACATGAATGAGCTTGATGAGTTTTGCCTAAAAGCATATGAAAGTTCAGCCTTGTACAAGGAGAAGATGAGAAAGTATCATGACCAAATGATTGAAAAGCGTGAATTTGTTGTGGGTGATCTGGTGCTTCTATTCAACTCAAGTCTGCGTTTGTTTCCTGGCAAGCTCAAGTCCAAGTGGACCGGGCTATTCCTAGTCACTCAAATATTTCCACATGGAGCAGTTGAGCTCGAGAACAAGGAGGGAACAAGGTTCAAAGTGAATGGGCAAAGAATCAAGGTCTACATGGGAAAATCTGAGAATGTGCAAGAAGTGATCGAGGCCTACTATCTTGATGAAGTCTGAGTAATCAAAGAGGCATGTGTCGTGCCGCGACATTAAATCAAGCGCTGCTTGGGAGGCAACCCAAGGTGTAGAATCTATCCAACCATAGGTTTTTTTCATTATAGGAGTTTTCTTCTTTTATTTTGATTTTTGTAGCTCTTTAGTTTAGTATTTTATTTTTGTAATAGTGTTGGCTAGATGTAGAATAGGGTCCGTGTCTAAAAAGTGTCCAGAAAATGTAAAAAGCAAGTCCTAATGGTTGCTATGTTTGCTGGGGTGAAAGGCAAAATCTACAGAAAAATGTGCAAAGGTCTATGGTCCCCATAGATGGTCTGTGGGTCCATCCACGAACCGTGAATGGAATCCTTAGATCCCAGGTAACTTTTCCCAAAAGTTTAAGTGTTAGAGTGACCTATGGACTATGGTCCATAGGTCGACTCACGGACCGTCAATGGGGTCTCGTGGGTCCAAAACCTAGGTTTTGCCCCACTCGACCCGGACACCTTTAAAACAAAAACACTCATGTTTAATTCATTCACCCCATTCAAAACTCCCTCCCAACCTTTTTAAACGCCTTTATCTCGCACATTCAGTCCATTACATGCCCATATCCCACTGATCAAGTCCATTCACTTCCCCATATTCCCCAAATCATATTTCTATCTAACAAATCCCCCATCTCCATTCCCCAACAATTATACAAGTCCAGGTTTGGTGTCAAAGGGCAAGGAAAGGGTGTTAGGAGTTCATTCGCATCACACATTCACCATTGTTGTATACTTGTAAGGTATGTTGATTTCTCCTGAACTTTGATGTTTTTCGTAGTTTACATTTGAAATCACAACAATGAACTTGACCTTGGGTTGTTAATTCCATGTTTGTTTGTGAAAATGTATGCTATAACACCCTTAGTATGATGGTATGTGAGTGTGTAATTACTTAAAACCAAATATATCAGTTAATAAGCCGAATTGGAAGTTTTGACTTAGGGATCATAGGTTTCGGTGTGATAATCTGTAAATTCTTGTAAAAATGGAACCCTAAGGATGATTAACTACATAATCACTTGTTGAAATTCATGTGGAGGCCTAATGTGTTAGTATGTGTTGAAAGAAATGTCACAAAATAAAATCATCTGAAACCTGGCACAGCCTGACCCACGAGACCCCATCTAAGGACCGTAGGTAATTATACGGACCGTAGGTCGGGTCCATGGGCCAGAAGAATATGAAATCCAGGCTAAGTGTTGAACCACCGTGTGGACTACCGTCCGTCGTTCCATCGACAAACCATTCTGCACGTCCGTGGTTCCCACATCAGAGACCCAATTTTGGGTACTCTGACCTACGGAGGGGACCTACGGACCGTAGTTCGACCCATGGACCATAGGTACCCACCGTAGGTGGACAGTTGTCACAACCCAGGAGTACCCCCTAGATGTAACATGGGATACTTGACCCCGAAAGGGTCTCATAGAAGCCCTTAGCATGATCATAACATAAGATAATAGAAAAGTACGGGAAATTTAAAACTTCTTTAAAACCATACAATCGAAAACATTTTCATAAGCAAATAAAGTCTTTACTATAAACTTTGTCTCAAACCATCTATTAAACTCTTGAATAAAACTCTTGGGACGCAGCCCATACAAATTATAAAACATTAATGACATAAGGAAATAATGGGTTTGTCCTCGAAGCTATGAGGACTCACCAAATCTTCAAGTCTTCTTGCTCCTTAGAAACCTAGTCTTCAAAGGAACTAAATCTCTGAAACCCTACATTTGATTAGATTGTAGGCAATATACGTTAGTACAAAATGTACCGAGTATGAAAGCTAGCACAACATCATAAGAGCATCTCAAAATGGTTAGTTAACATAAGACATAACATAAGAGATAATAACATGGTCATAGCATAATCCCCAACATAAGCATCATATCATCATAAGTCAACATAAGACATAGTTAATGAGCGTAGGAGATAATTCATGTTCATGGCATAGTCTTTACTTAGACTTTCATGCTTACATACTTCAACCTTTAGACTTTCATATTACAAGAGAACTACTTCACAAGCCACCTCAATTCATACTTGTGCAAGGCAAGAATAGCATCACATAATACCAACCAACCTAAGTACCTCTTCTTGGTCATTCTTGGGCATAGTCCACATTCATAGTCAAGACCTAGGTTTTCATGTCATAAGAGCTCTATACTCCTAAGTAACCTCAAAGCACACTTGTGCAATGCATGTGTGGCATCCCATAATACTACACACACTAAGCATATCCTTGAAGTCACCATATTCATGTTTACTAGTCATAGGTGTCACTATTGACATCCTTAATATAGACAAGGAACTATCAACTTAAGTCAATCATATCATGGAAGGCAACTATAGCAACAATCCAATCTAAGCATACATCACATAAGAGGACACTTTATAAGTAGCTTCAAGTCATACTTGTGCCATTTATGAATGGCATCCCATACTACCATTCACATTAAGCACTTCCTTAGGCTATCTTACTCAATGCATACTATTTGTCATATTAGACTATCAAAGAATAGCACCCTACTATGCTAGACCTAACTACCATGGTAAGACACACTATCATGCAAACCAAGCTATACAAGGAAGAGTACGAGTACCACAACCTAGCTACCATGCAAACATTCAATACAATGCATGCTACACTTAAGGGAGTATGAATCCTCAACCCTAAGCTACCCTTAGGAGAGTATGGTATCTCAATCCTAAGCTATCCTTAAGAGAGTATAAATCCTCAATCCTAAGCTACCAAGATGTGGTCTTGGCCTAACCAAGTCATACTACCATGGAGGCACTCTAACAATGCTAGTCCAAGCTACCCTTAGGAGAATATAGATCCTCAATCCTAGGATGCATGCCTACTATAATGCAAGCTATCATGAAAAGCATTCTACCAATGCTAATTCAAGCTAACCTTAGGAGAGTATAATTCCTCAATCCCAATCACCATGAGAACTACTAACCTATGTTATCTAAACAAGCTATACATAAAGGGATCATATGTCACAACTTTAAGCTATTCTGTTCTAACATGCTTTGATTCATTTTAGGTTATTAACCCTTCTATATAGAACCAATATATGTGAAAGGACCTTTCACATTCTACATACATGCATTCATGTAGTTCTAGGTAGGTCATGTGGGTAAAACCCTTCCACCACAACACTATCTATTTTTTATACCAATTCTATGCAAATTATCTCATCATATTACACTTACTCTATACGCCCTAGTGATCAACATTATGACTGCAAGCCCTACTATCAAGCTTTACTCCACAATCATCATACTAGACTAGATCACAAGACATATTAGTCACAAGCCTTAGTCATAAGCAATTCTAAGCATAATTCATCATAAAGTCCCAAATTTAATCATTACAATTCATGGTCTATCATACATACATAAATCTAGTTCAATTCATGATTTCATATTTCCATTCTTGAATAAGCTCTATACATGATGACAATTTTAGAAGATCTACCAAGAATCATCAATTTCTCATCAAAAGGCATAAAACCACATACTTTGATTTCTAGGGTTAACCATGGAATTCAAATAAATTCTTCATAATATCATGAATAAACACTAAATTAACCGTTAATAAGTATTATCCAACTAATTGAAGTCATACCCAACTAAACCCACTTATTGGAAGAAACCCTAGCTTAGATTGGGGTTCTTCTTCACAAATTTGGTGAATTTCTAGGGGACTCTATGGGTTTCCATAGATGAAAAGCTAAACATATCTTCAATCAAAGCCCCACACAAACCTTTTACAATGGATCCTTTTTTCTTGACCTTAGCTTCAAGCTCTAGCTTCTTCTTCAATGGAGGTTTTCTAGAGAGAGAAATATTTGAGAGGGGAGAACTTTTGGGATCTTTTGGGGTTTTGATTCTAATGACTTAATTGGGGTGGTAAATGACTTAAAATATTTTATATAGGTGTATAAAATCAGTATAAAATGACCCCCGCTTAAAACTATTTAAAAGGGAATTTACTAAATGACCCTCGACTAGGCAGCCCCATCCCAGGGACTACGGCCACTTTGACGGCTCATCAAGGGCAACACGGCCCGTGGTGGTGCCCGTGGTCCCTTGACCAGTAGCCTTCCCAACTTTTCATGCCTCCTATGAGGTTATGGCATGACCACGAGACCTCCCACGATCTGTGGTCAAGACCACAAGTCGTGGTGATGGTCGTGGTCTTGGGCAGTAGCCTTGCCTCAAGACCTTGCTTCTCACATTTCTAAGGGGACTTCCCGATCCCCTTCACGGACCGTGGTCAAGACCACTAGTCATGAAGGTGGTCGTGGTTCTTGGGCAGTGCTTGGCCAAGGTTGGGCAGCCTAGGCCTTTGGCTTAGGCTTTGCCCCCTTGCCTTGGCACTTGCCCTTGCTACCCTCACCCAATCCTTAGGTGGTCTTCTAAACTACGGGGTCTAACACGTTCCTTGACTTTTAACACCTAAACCTCTTATTCTAAGTACGAAAGTCTCATCTATGACTCTATTCCTCATACATCACACTCTAGAACATTAGCTTGAGGCTCTAGTTTAATCCACTAGTTTCCGGGGCTTTACAATATCCTCCCCTGGGAACATTCGTCCTTGAATGAAGATTCTGAACACTTCTTAAAGGAAACGACTCTAGACTAGCAGTCCATCATACATGCAATACATCTAAATGCACACAACCAAGGAGGAAAACTTCAACTCCAACCTAAACATACTCAATGCAACACAAGGGAGTAGGAACTACGTCTACCAACCCAACATGCATGAAAATCTATATCTACTCATTTACAAGGAGGAACTAACATCTCCTAGCTAAAACATGCTCAACACACATTCATGGAGCCTAAATGCAATTTTCTCACAAAAGTCATTTATTCAAGGAGGAATCTTTCAACTCCAAAACTAAGGCATGCTCATATAATCATATCATGAAGTCTATATGCAACTCTACTCAATGCACTTCAACATGAGGAAAAACAATGCATACAAGCATTTCTAACAAGACCTACGCATTTTCATGAACATGCATATAAGGAAATCATGGCAACACATAATCATATAATAACCTTACTAGTTAGGCAAACTATCTCTCCCTTGTGAGTAAGCCTACACATGCTCTTCTAAACATCATTCATACTAAAGACAACTTCAAGTCCAACATAACAACTCATAAAATACAAGAAATCCAGAAATTTGCTAAAGCATAAAACACATACCAGAAAGGACATGAGGAGATCACTCTTGATATTCTCTAGATTGGAGAGCATGAAACCTATTCTTCTTTTGAGGCTCCACATCCTCACTACTAGTGGCAACTTGCTTACCCCCTCTTCTTGTAACTTTAGCCTTTGGACAATCTTTCATTATGTGGCCACTCTCACCACAACTAAAGCAACCTTCTTTAACGGCCAAACACCTACCCTCATGCCTCTTACCACACCTAGCATAAGAAGTCCATAGGGACTCATTACTTATCCATTGTGGCCTAGGGGTAGACACCATCTCATCCTTATGCTTAGGAGCATTAGAAAATCCTTATCCAGAAAAATTTTGTCGATTTCTAGAGCGACCATGTCCATCAGACCCATCATGAAAGGACTTATCACCATCCATCCTAGACCTTTTTTACTCCCGAGCTTTCTCCTTCTTGAATTTTGACTCTTCCATTTGTTGGGCAAATGTTATGAGACGTGAGATATCCATATCATCAACAAGCATTGTCGTATGGCATTCTTCTTCTACTATATTAGACACCCCCGTCATAAACCTATTCATCATATCCCTTGGATTTTCTACCAAAGATGGAGCATACTTTGATAAAAGAGTAAATTTCAAGTCATACTCCTTGACACTCATGTTACCTTGCTTAAGATTGATGAAGTCATCCAACTTAGCCTCCCTCAACTCCCGAGGAAAGAACCTATCAAGGAAAGCCGACTTAAATGCTTCCCACTCTATAGGACCCGCTTCTACCGGCCTACTATCTTTCCATTGCGCATACAATATTTGGGCAACATCTTTCAATTAATAAGAGGCTAGTTCCGCATTCTCTATGGAAGTCACCCCCATGATAGTAAGCGTCTTATAAACCTCTTCTATGAACCCATTTGGATCCTCTTCCACCTTGGAGCCACTAAACTCTGGAGGGGGGTTCATCCTTAAAAACTCTCTCAATCTAGAAGCAGTCATCCCCCTTATTGGGTTTGCCGGAGCCACAACATCTCTATTGGCTTGCGCTGTCAAGGCTTGAGCCAATAATTGCATAGAAGCCCTAAACTCCGCAAGAGTGACATTCTCAATAGGAGGATCATTTGGAGCTTGAGGAGGAGCTAGGCTTGGCACTTGGAGAGGAACCTCTTGCTCCTCATCACCTTCCTCAACTCTCCTAGCATTTGTCCTTGTATTAGCCATACCTTAAGAAACCATAGGCATGGATTAGAAAAAAAGCCTACTAAAGCCAAACTCTATGGCACGACTAAGAGAACGAAGAAGTGAGATTTCCTAAACATCCAATACCCTCCTATTAATAAATGTGACGCATTTCACATTTATGAACAAAATTCTACTAGACGTGGTTTCATCCAATCCTAGAACCATTCTAAACCTTGTGCTCAAATTACAAAGTTTGTCAAGACCCAGGGGTACCCCCTAGATGTAACATGGCGTACTTGACCCCGAAAGGGTCTCATACAAGCCCTTAGCATGATCATAACATAAGATAATAGAAAAGTATAGGAAATTTAAAACTTCTTTAAAACCATACAATCCAAAACATTTTCATAAGCAAGTGGAAGTCTTTACTATAACCTTTCTATCAAACCATCAATTAAACTCTTGAAAAAAAACTCTTGGGAAGCAGCCCATAAAAGTCTAAAACATAAAGAAATGACATCAGGAAATAATGGGTTTGTCCTCGAAGCTATGAGGACTCACCAAATCTTCAAGTCTTCTTACTCCTTAGAACCCTAGTCTTCAAAGGAACTAAATCTCTGAAACCCTACATTTGATTAGAATGTAGGCAATATGCATTAGTACAAAATGTACCAAGTATGAAAGCTAGCACAACAGCATAAGAGCATCTCAAAATGGTTAGTCAACAAAAGACATGGCATAAGAGATAATAACATGGTCATAACATAATCTCCATTATAAGCATCATAACATCATAAGTCAACATAAGACATAGTTAATAAGCATAGGAAATAATTCATGTTCATGGCATACTCTTTACTTAGACTTTCATGATTACATACTTCAACCTTTAGTCTTTCATATTACAAGAGAACTACTTCACAAGCCACCTCCAAGTATACTAGTGTAAGGCAAAGATAGCATCCCATAATAGTATCCAAGCTAAGTACCTCTCTTTGGTCATTCTTGGTCATAGCCCACCTTCATAGTCAAGACCTAGGTTTTCATGTCATAAGAGTACTATACCCCTAAGTAACCCAAGGCACACTTGTGCAATGCATGTGTGGCATCCCATAATACTACACACACTAAGCATATCCTTGAAGTCACCATCATCATGCTTACTAGTCATAGATGTCACTATTGACCTACTTCATATAGACAAGGAACTATCAACTAAAGTCAATCATATCATGGAAGGCAACTGTAGCAACAATTCAAGCTAAGCATACATCATATAGGAGGACACTTTATAAGTAGCTTCAAGTCATACTTGTGCCATGTATGAATGGTTTCCCATATTACCATTCACAATAAGTACTTCCTTAGACTATCTTACTTAATGCTTACTATTTGTCATATTTGACTATCAAAGAATAGCAGCCTACTATGCTACACCTAACTACCATGGTAATACACACTATCATGCAAACCAAGCTATACAAGGAAGAGTACGAGTACCACAACCTAGCTACATGCAAACATTCAATATAATGCATGCTACACTAAGGGAGTATGAATCCTCAACCCTAAGCTATCCTTAGGAGAGTATGGCGTCTCAATCCTAATCTATCCTTAAAAGAGTATAAATCCTCAATCCTATGCTACCATGAAGTGGTCTTGGCCTAACCAAGTCATGCTACCATGGAGGCATTCTATCAATGCTAGTCCAAGCTACCCTTAGGAGAGTATAGATCCTCAATCCTAGGCTACATTCCTACTCTAATGCAAGCTATCATGAAAAGCATCCTACCAATGCTAATTTAAGCTAACCTTAGGAAAGCATAATTCCTAAATCCCAAGCTACCATGAGAACTACTAACTCATGCTATCTAAACAAGCTATACATAAAGGGATCACATGTCACAACTTCAAGCTATTATGTTCTAACATGCTTTGATTTATTTTAGGTGATTAACCCTTCAATCTAGAACTAATTTATGTGAGAAAACCTTTCACATTCTACATACATGCATTCATATAGTTCTAGGTAGGTCTTGTGGGTAAAAGCCTTCCACCACAACACTATCTATTTTGTATACCAATTCTATGCAAATTATCTCATTATATTAGACTTACTCTATAAGCCCTAGTGATAAACCATATGACTTCAAGCCCTACTATGAAGCTTTACTCCACAATCATCATACTAGACTAGATCACAAGACATATTAGTCACAAGCCCTAGTCATAAGCAATTCTAAGCATAATTCATCATAAAGTCCCAAATTCAATCATTACAATTCATGTTCTATCATACATACATAAATCTAGTTCAATTCATGATTTCATATTACCATTCTTGAATAAGCTCTATACATGATGACAATTCTAGAATATCTACCAAGAATCATCAATTTCTAAACAAAAGGCAGAAACCCACATACTTTGATTTCTAGGGTTAACCATGGAATTCACATAAATTCTTCATAATATCATAAATAAATACTAAATTAACCATAAATAAGTATTATCCAACGAATTGAATTCTTACCCAACTAAACCAACCCATTGGAAGAAACCCTATCTTAGATTGGGCTTCTTCTTCACAAATTTGGTGAATTTCTAGGGGACTCTATGGCTGGAAGAACCCATAGATTTAAAGCTAACCATACCTTCAATCAAAGTCCCACACAAGCCTTTAACAATGGATGAAACGCTAAACATAACTTCAATCAAAGCCCCACACAAGCCTTTAACAATAGATCCTTTGTTCTTGACCTTAGCTTCAAGCTCTAGCTTCTTCTTCAATGGAGGTTTTCTAGAGAGTGAACTATTTGAGAAGGGAGAACTTTTGGGATCTTTTGGGGTTTTGATTCTAATGACTTAATTGGGGTGGTAAATGACTTACAATACTTTATATAGGTGTATAAAATCAGTATAAAACGACCCCCACTTAAAACTAATTAAAAGGGAATTTACTAAATGACCCTCGACTAGGTAGCCCCGTCCCAGGGACTACGGCCACTTTGACGGCTCGTCAAGGGCAACACGGCCCGTAGTGGTGCCTGTGGTCCCTTGACCAGTAGCCTTTCCAACTTTTCATGCCTCCTATGAGGTTATGGCATGACCACGAGACCTCCCACGATCTGTGGTCATGACCACAAGTCATGGTGATGGTCGTGGTCTTGGGGCAGTAGCCTTGCCTCCCACATTTCTAAGAGGACTTCACGAGCCCCTTCACGGACCGTGGTCAAGAACACTAGTCATAAGGGTGGTCGTGGTTCTTGGGCAGTGCTTGGCCAAGGTTGGGCAGCCTTGGCCTTTGGCTTAGGCTTTGCCCACTAGCCTTGGCACTTGCCCTTGCTACCTTGACCCAAACCTTATGTAGTCTTCTAAACTACGGGGTCTAACACATTCCTTGACATTTAACCCCTAATCCTCTCATTCTAAGTACGGAAAGTCTCATCTAGGATTCTATTCCTCATACATCAAACTCTAGAACCCTAGCTTGAGGCTCTAATTGGGTCTACTAGTTTCCGGGGAATTACAATAGTTCAACTATTGTCCAGATTTTTTTAGTTTTTCTTTAATATTTCGTTTCTTGTTTTGAAATCTTTTTGTGTGTTTTATTTGCTTGTTTTGGTACTAATGAAGTTTCTACAGTTACTTTGACTCCTAAGCAAGTTTCAACCTATGCCGCAAAGGGCAAATCAAAGTTTGTCGCTCCCTCGTGATGTTTTATCATTGCGGAGGACTCTGACTATATTCCTCCCAACACCAGGTCCTCCCCTATTGCTCCTCACACTATGAGGAACCAAACCCAGCTGGTGGTTCCCGATGTGGTCACTGCCCCCAATATGGTAAGGGGGATACACCGATCGGTTCACCTGCTGGCTCAGAGTCCCCATTTGGGTCTAGCTCCGGCTCCAGTCTAACGGCATCACTATCTCATCTTCAGAGGCTGATAGTGCAGGCAACATTCTAGTGCCCCCAGTTCCGAGCTTGCTTAAGTTGTTGAGGAGCCTAATCGATGTTGTGTAGAGGGCCAGCACCAGATCTATAGGAATGCTCGTATGCTGAGCGAGCATGATATGATGGCTCGACTATTCACAGATGAGCGCCAGGTTCTCACATGTAGCCTCCACACCGCTCCAGTCGTGGAGGGGCTATTTCATAGACATAGGTGTGAATGGATGGCACGACCCCCGGGCACGTACAGTGAGAAGAAAGTCAGGGAGTTCTATGTTTCCTATGCAGCTACTCTCAGAGGGTCCATCGATAAGCGGAAAAAACCCGCCGCTTAACCTCCACTCGAGGTCACACTCGTTAAGGGGTTCTCTATTGACATCTCCGAGACCACGCTCCGCCGGTTCATCTATGGTCCGGACCACACTCTGCCCATCAATACAGCAGAGTTCAACTATAGGATGGGTATTGTTCAGAGCGGAGCATTTCAGTTAAATATCGAGTAGAGGAGTCCCTTGTGATATGGCTGGCCTGACACCTTGCTACCGATGGAAAGCGCGTCGAGTGGGTTGAGACCCCGAGTTTGGGGATTAAGAATGCGACCTTGACCTTTGCCGCTAAATTATTTTGGTAAGTGGTGCGTAACTGTATGTCTCCCACTAAGGCAGATAATGTACTCACATAGGATCGTGCGGTGATGGTTGCAGTTATGGTTGCCGGTTTTGAGATAGATTTCGGCAGCATTCTGATTTCAGTGATCCATAAGAGGGTCTTTAAGACTACCACCACTATTCCATTCGCCTAGCTCATCTTCAAGCTTTGCAGGGACGCCGCCAGTATGGCATTGTGACCGGTTGCTTCATGCAACCAAGACTCTTGATATCGGCCTTATTCGGGATGAGGACAATGTAGATGCACCTCGCACGAACCCACAAGTTGAGGTGCCACCGTTGGGAAATGTTCTGGTAGAAGATGTAGAGAAAATGCAGGATGATGACACTTCCCCTCCAGCCACTATGGCAAATGCCCAGGCCCCTCCATCTCCGGCTGCCAGTCAGGCCCTCAACTTATCCAGAGCCTCCACTCATTCTTCCAATTCCACCTCCATCCCTCTAGCTCGAGTACAAAGGCTAGAGGCATAGATGGCCACTCTGCTTCAGCATGTGAGGCCATGGATGTAACGTGCTATAGCGAAGTCTAAGGCTAGGGTTGAGCAGCAAATGGAGCATATGATGAACCAGAAGGTCCAGGCCATTCATCAGTGCCTGAATCCCATTGAGTTGAGAGTCCTAGAGAGGCTAGACCCGACTGTTGATGTTACCTCCCTAAAGAAGGAGATAGAGAGCCTCCATGCTGATGTCATTGTACTTCTTGCTCCCCCAGAGATCGAGCCAGAGTCTACCCCTACGGCACCGGTTGATAATGCATTTTTAAGTGCCCTATTCAGAGATGGTATGCCACCGCTAGATTCTTCCTATGCTGCTGGGACGCATCCCTGCTCCAGTCGTACTTCTGATGACACTAAAGCTGAGAGAGCGAGGAAGAGGGAGTACCAACAGACTGAGGCTGCTCAGAGAGGTTCCATAGTTGACGAGGAGATGAGACAACAACGGGCTAGGGAGGTACGTGTTGGCGCCTATAATAGTATGAGCACTACGGATGGTGCCTTAAGAGTTGATGATAGCACGACTGAGGGTAGTTGGCTAGTTGATGGGAGCGCTACTAAGGGCGTTCCGAGTGTTGATCTAGTGGGCTCCGGGAAACTGGACCCACCCTCTTCTTGAGTGGTCTTCGGCGTGTATGCGCCACAGGTTTGCTTCACCCGATCATTTACCCTTTATATTTTTTGTGCATTGGGGACAATGACACTTTATTTTTTTGGGGTGGGGTAAATGGGTTGTGAGTGATAGGGTAAAGTCTGAGTAACCCAACTCATAATCCTTTTTTGGGGTTTTCTTGCATGTGTTCTTTTCCCCCAAGAGACTATTTAATTTATGTTGAACCAACATGTTTAGGAATGTATTTGTAGGAGTAAGTAGAAAAATGATAGCATTATGGCATGAAAAAGATGAATAAAAAATTATCCCTATCAAAAAATGATGAAATGTGTTAGATCTTGTAGGCTTGATAAGTTGAATGTGTTGGATCTCAATGTGACATGATAGAAACCGATTTGACTTCATGAATTAAGCTAAAACTTGAGCTGGGTAATCTGATAATTAGAAAATGAAATAATATTCCAAGAGTGTGTGAGAAAAGTTGAATTTCAGACAGTAAGTGCCAATCTATAACTTGCCCCATTGGTCCTACTAAGATGATCTAGGCTAGAAGTTGGGAAGTGATCATAGGTCCTTGTTTAAATTAGTCCACTTAAACATAAAATGATCCAACCAAATGAAATCAATATTCCCTTTGATCCAAATGTTTGAGCCTAAAATAGACCATTTCTTTTTATTCGCCTAACTCACCTTCCCTAAAAATGATTGCCCTGGCCCCGGTCCTTCCTTGGACATGTGCACCTTGACTTAGGCCAAAAGCCTAAGTTGAGGGTGGCTAATTCAAAAAGTTACCTTGATCTTGGCCATGGTCTGACATTGGATATTTGTGCACGTCAACTCATGCTAAAGACATAAGTTGACGGTGGCTGTGAAAAAGGAAACTGACAGAAAAAGGGTAAGAAAAGAGTTATATGTTGAAAAGGAAAACTGAAAGAAAAAGATGTGACTATTGTGCAAAATGAAGCAAAAAAATGATAAACAAAAGTGCTGAAAGAAATAAAGAAAAATAAAGTGAAAGAAAAAGAAGAAAGTGAAAAATAAGAGCCACAAAGTAAAAAATCACATCTATGTTGAAAAGAGACAAGGGAAAGAAAGTAAAATGAAAGGATGTCAAAAGTAGGTTGAGAAAAGAGGTAAAAAGTCAATGTAATGTCAAGGAGGGCAGAAAGTCACTAAAAAGTACCCAAATGAACCACACCTGACCCTGAGCCTACGTTACAAGCTAAGAAAGTCCTATAGTGATCCTAGCAACTAGTTAGGAGAGTCTAAGCAGTGAAAATAAGGGAAGCCTATGGTATTGAGAACTAACTGTACTTGAAGTCACTTCTAAGCGTGAGTGTTGAATGAATCCTAAAACTCAAAGTTCATATCTTCTGTGTGAAAAGGATTTATTTTGAAGTGAGGGCACTAGTTACATTGTTGGGAAATTGATACCTTGGTGATTGTGAATAGTGTATGTTGTGACGTCTCTTGGTCGATCTATGTCATGTTTTGATCCGTATGAGTTGGTTTGTTGAGTCTAAGAGAAAAAATTGGCACTAAATAGATGGAATGGGTTGAAATGGCCATGTGATTGCTGAGTTTGTATGTTTGCTTCTACACAAGTGTCGTTTAGAGTATTAGTGTGTCTCTCGAGGACAAACAACATGTTAAAGTTGAGGGTGTTGTTATACCGTGAGTTTACTGTATTTTTGATGCATTTCACTTAAAAGTTGTGTGTGTCTAGGGCCATTTTGTAGTGGAAATGTTTTTTATGTATTATGTTTGCAGGATATAGGCTTGGGCGCGGTCGAGTGAGATGAATGCTGAAAATCTG
Source organism: Solanum raphanifolium (assembly GCA_036250405.1). Lineage (NCBI taxonomy): Eukaryota > Viridiplantae > Streptophyta > Magnoliopsida > Solanales > Solanaceae > Solanum > Solanum raphanifolium. The sequence continues at coordinate 45,875 of JAJOOE010002389.1, forward strand.
CAGAAGTGGCCACCCACGGATGTGACCTACGGATCGTAGGTCCTGTGACGGTCCGTCGAGGGTAGGCGTAGATAGGAGCTTCAGGGAAGTCTGACCAAGTGTGGATGTAACGACCCTAAAAACGAAATAGTGAAACTAGAGCCTAACATGTGTACCTGTGTGTCCGTCTTGAGTTTTGATGGTGTTCTATGTTGTCCCAAGCCATGGTTGAGGTGTTTAGGGGTTAGACGTGAAGGTACGACTACCCAAGGAGCACCCTAAGGGTCCTTGAGGAGGACCCTAAGTCTAAACCCCAAGACCCCAAGGAAACCATCAAGTTGGTCAAAACTTGGTGACCTACGGATGGGGTTCACACCCCGTAGGTCCATCCACTCCCCGTAGATGGCCTCCGTAGGTCAAGAGGCCTAAAACCAACTTGCTGCCCCAGACCACGGACCAGCAGCACGGTCCATGAATGTACTCACGGTCCGTGAGTCCAGGGCGTGAATGGGCACTATTTTTCTGGTGCAGTCTCGGCCAAGCTAGGGGTTAATTTGTAAATTCACCCCCAAGTCCCAATTAGTATGTGGACGTTTATTTTAAGTGTTTAAGGTATTTTAAGAGTAATAAAACATTAAAATGCTATTTTAGAAATCATTTTTCAATTTTCCCCAAAACAAAACCCTTCCCTCCTAAAAAGTTCTCTCTAGAAACTCCATTGGAGATCAAGGTTAAGATCAAGCTAGGGTTGGGGATTTCAAGGTGTTTCTTCTTCAATTTCGTGGGATTCTTCAAGTATAAGGTATGGTGATCCTTCATCTAGGGTTATTTTTCACCCTACAGTCAATTTCAAAGAAGTTTCAAAGTTCCAAGTTTCATGAAAAATCCTAAGATTCACTCAATCTCATGGGTTCTTGCATCAAATGTTTTCAAATGATAAACTATGGTTATATTGATGTTTAACTGATGCTTTAAGATGATTTTACTCCATGAACCCATGATTTCTCTCAATTCCTAAATTGTGATTTATGAAGTGGGTTTGTTGATTATGAATGAGTGTTGATGGATACATGCTTAGATTTTAGATTATTGAATTGTATCATCAGCTATGCCTAATTATGCTGAATTGTTGGTGATTTAAGGATTTGTGATTGTTGATGAGTCCACAAATTGGACTCATTTAGGGCTTTATTTTGATAATAATAGTGTCCTCGAATGCTTATTTTATCTAAATATCTGATGAAAACTCTTAAGTTTCAGGTATTTGAAGTTTTAGTGAAACCATGGACACTTAGGTGCAAAAAGGAACAAAAAGGCTGAAAAGAACGACGAAGTTAAAGCCCAAGCATCGCCAAGCACACTTGGCGATTCGCCGAAGGGATTTACTCCGCCCTTTGTTCCTGTACACGAAGCCCTGAAGGAGAAGGATCCAAAAGGAGATGAAAGGAGCAGTCGGCGCTTCGCCGAATAGTTCCGCGAAGCAGTACTATACCGCCCAATGGTCCAGAATGTGAAGGTGTTGAAGGCAAGCACAAAACGGCGATGAGACAGACGAAGGGCGAGTCGCCGAAGTCATGTAGCGACATCAACTAACTTCGTCGAAAGATCCGCCAACGCTATTTTCTGAAGTCTATAAATACTGAACTTATTATTATTTTTAAGAGTCAAACTTTTATTTTAATTTCCATAATAGAATAGTACTTTTTAGATATTTTCTCTCAAGTTTAGAGAGGGTTTTTGGGAACTTGAAGAAAGGAGTTCATCTTCCCCAAGTTAGAAGTGGGTCTTCTCTATTCTTCTTCCTTTGCTTGAATTAAGGTTTATTTTCTTATACCCATTTAATTTTAGTATCATTTTAGGTGTATTTTGTTATTTCTTGAAGTGTGGCTAGAAACCCCCATTCTTGGAGTGTGATTTAGCAAATATGTGTTGATATTATTGTTGGGTCTTGCTTGCTGATAGGTTAGATGTAGTTTAATGGTGATTTCACCTAGTGGTTGTGGCTTAATCTAAAGAGTTTGTAGTTGCAAATACAAAGCCACTCATGTTTTTTCGGCTTGCCCGAGAGTGAGGTCGCAAAACCAAGACCACTAGACTGATGGCCTAAGGAGTGGGTCGACATGAGGTTCAGCCCGAGAGGGTGAACCCTAGTCCTATATCTACAAGAGTGACATTCTCAATTGGAGCAAAGATTTGCATCGTGCCACAACGGTAAACGAGGCGCTTATTGGGAGGCAACCCAAGGTCTTAAACATTTAGGATTTTACTTTTATGAATAATGGTGTGTTGTGTTGTAGGTTAAAATGAGGAAAGTGCGGAAAACTTCTGGTTGGCGAGAAGAAAGTCCATTCTGCGAGTCGCCAAACAGGTCTGCGAGCCTGACTGGATCGACCGTTTGGCTCAATATGAGAGTCGTACAGAACCTGTAAAACTCGGCGGATTCGAAAAACAACTAGGCGTATCGCTAACAAGTTTGGCGATCTCAATGCAGACCGCCGAATTCACCCACTGAAAATTGAAGAATTCTGAAGATTGGGCTGGATAAATGACCACTCGGTGAATCACCGAGTAGGTGGGCGAGTGCGACTAGCGTTGCCAAATGGACACAAATTGAACAGCATAAATGACCAATAGTCACACTTCTTCATCCTTTCTCACTTTCAAACTCCATAACTTCACACCAAGGTAGTAATTTACAATTTATCACTTTAAATTAGTATTTTAGTAGCGGATTAGTGCATGGAACTCGGATTTTTGTTGCCGCCTAGCATTACAACTTTGTTTACTCAGCGAAAAGGTTAGTCTCTGAAAACTCTTCGTCCGCTCTCAAAAAGATAGACCTCATCTGCAACCTAGGAGTCCACTAATGTGTGTTAGATCTTTCTGATATGAGTAGACATTTTCGAGTACCTGCTTCTGTTTTGTAAGTTAGGGCCTATTTGCTCTTACTGATTCGACTTCCTTTTTCGCTCTGCTTACTTTGAATCTAAATGTGAAAAACAATGCATAGTGGGTGTTAACCATGAATGGGTGCTATGGGTCTGGGCTAAATTTCATTAAAGTTCAGTTTAATTTTGCCTTTGAGGTCTGCGCGATCAATTATGCAAAGTGAGTTGAATCTCAGGCACGTTAAGTCAGTCGGCGAGCTGAGTTGAGCTCGCCGAATCACTCAGAGGTTCGCCCCCTAGACCTAAATCGCTTTTAAATTCTTATCTTAAGTGTTGTGGGTTCTGTAACTTTCGGCGGACATACTTATAATGGCCAAAGAGGTTTGGTGAGTCGTTGATTAGATCGACGATTCTGTCTGAAATTTTATGCTACAATGTAATTACTCACTATTCTCTCTCTAATGTTCGCAGATATGGCCCAACAATTGACTAGAGGGAGGGAGAAAGGAATTGTGATCAGAGAAAATATACCTCCACCCAGGGGCAAGGCTACCACAACTTCAAAAAGAAAAGGAATGGGAAAAGCCCTCGAATTATCTGATGCAAGCTCTGACAGCACAGGCTTCTACACTACCGAGTCACCCACATATAACAGTGAGAGTACAGAGTCTGACGAAGATTACCAGACAGAGGCAAGAAGGGCTGAGTTACGATCCAAAAGGATACATGATCCATATCGGATCAAAGATAGTTAATCCACCACTCCAACTCTTCTAGCTCCAGGGCAAGCATTAGTGTTGACACATACAGTACAAGGCCCCAAATATGGATCAATGAATAGATCAAAAGCAGTTGGTCTGAGGACAATTATTGAGGAGAAACGACTTTCCACAGATGGGGTTATTGTTAGGTATCCAGAAGTGATGGAGTGCCTGAAATACCACAAATTCCAAATCTTCACAAGACATCGCGGCTCTTACATACCAAGCTGGGTTAGAGATTTCTACGATGCATACAGTGCATTAGTACCTCAACGGAAAAGGCTGGTCCCATCTTTTAAAGCAGCTGACCACGTGGTTGTCAGAGGAAGGAAGGTAGCTTGTGTAGCCTGTGACACTGAAACTATCAACATAGCTTTGGCAATGTCCGATAAGATTAATGACCACTGCCAGCAGTTGATCAGGACACAGAAGCTGGATGAATTGAAAAAGTGGTTAGCACCGCTAGTCTCAGATGATAATGCTCCAACATGATTAGTAGAAGGAGTTCCAATTAAGAAGAAAAAATTGAACATAGTTGCACTGTACCGGTTGGGATTCATCAGCAGCACAGTTATGCCATCACAAAATGAATCAATTCTTCGTCATGCTAAGGCAGCTTGTCTTGGATGCATCATGGAAAAACCAGGATAAATCTTGAGAAGATCATTTCCTCAGAAATCCATATGCATGCAAAGCAGGGCCAAACATCTCTCCTTTTCCCCGTATTAATCACGGAATTATGCAAAAGAGCTCGGGAGCCTGGAGGTTTAATGAAGGATGTGGAATTGGCTGCCACCGCCTCCACCAGTATCCGAAAGATCAAAGTCGAATCTCTTAAGGACCAGGCAGAAAAGAAACAGAAGGAAGCTATGACCACTAGATCTTTACCTGCAGAGGCATCTTTGCCTACTCCGGCCCCTAGGCCTTCAGGTGTTGTTACCCTCGGTGAATTGATCACTCAAGCATCCTTGATCCGAATGGGACAGCTTGCCCAAACTGCTAATTGTCAGACCGCCAACATGGAGAGATCTATTTGAGGCATGATTCAGGTTGCCCTCGACAATGCTATAAGATCACTGATTACTACTATTAATGCTATAGAGGCCAGGATGTTAGTGTGTGAGCACGATCAAGGAGCCACAGAAGAAGTAACAGCCATAAAGGCCACCATTGCAGAGCTGAAGAAAGATGTGGGCTACCTAAAGTCCACTGATATATCCATGATCTTTGGAATAGTGGAAGTTCCAGATGCCCCCGAAAGCCTCAGAATGCCGCAAGACATGGGAATGGAATGGAGCATATAGTTGATCCTGAATCGGAGGTAGAAACTGACGAAGAGTTATTTGAGGAAGCTACAGCGGATGACATAGCCGAGACTAAAGAATTCATGATAAATGATGTTGTGCGAGCGTCTTTAGCAAAGTCTCCTGCTGCGGGATCCAGTGGAGCTGGTTCTTCTGGTGGTCATTATGGATATTGATGCCCAGACAGATGGAGCAACAAATTGGCCAGGATCACCTTTTTACCTCCCTCTTTGTCTTTTTTTATTTTGCCTCTCGAATTCTTATTACTTGCATTTGAGGACAAATTGCTTTTTATTTGTGGTGGGGTGAGGCCTTACCTTTTTGTGTACTTGTTTCAGATACTTGTGTTTTGTATACATTTGGTTTGTCTGTTTATAATTGTGTTAATAACTGCTTTTGCGATTGTTTGAGCTTATGGCTCTCTTTTGGGTTTAATTGCAAAATGATTTTGACCCTTCCAAAAAAATTTGAATTTTTTGCTCATTTTTGCCACCCCTCGTGAGTTGAATGTGGCTGTTCTTTTGCAAAAATTTAGGTCTCAATTTTGATCAATACTGATGACTTGAATAGTGCTCTCAATTGAACGAACATGAATATATGGCTACGATGAGGCCAAATGAAGTTGCATAGACAATATGTGAACTCTTTGCATCTCATTATGACTACTCATTTATCGAAATGATTCTCTTGTTATGACCGTTTCACACTAGCAAAAGTGTGTAGTTTTGCTTAACTTAAGTGTCGATGCCTTGTGTGATTAGCTTGCTTTGAACCATGCATGAATAAACCTAGAAGTTGCCCTGTTAGTCTGATTGATTTAGAAAGGTGTCTTGATATGATCTTAGGCAACTTTAAAGAGTGTGAGCCAAATTTGACATATACCTCTTTTGTGGCCTACCCGTAAGTGTGTGAAACTCTTTTGAACACCCTTTTAGCCTTACCTTTCTTTGGAAGAACCTTGATGAACCCTAGACCTCACTTAACCCACTACCTATAACCCTCTTAATTTGTGGCGCCCAAGTCCACTTCGCAAACTTGCTCCCCCAGGAGAAATTTCTCTCTCCGCATCACAAAGAGAACATGGAATCCAGTGTTTCAAAAATTATTTTGCGACCAATATTATAATTCATCTCCGTGTTGCGACTTGCTCCTTATACAGTGTTTTTTGACCGTTTCTCATTATTAACTATCTAAAAATCATTTAATCATCACAATATCCTTCATATCATAAAGCATAACCTTGATTTTATAATTCAAATTCAAGGTAGAGTTAAGAGTTAAGTCTTTAGAGTTCTTTCGAGTCATTTTGAGAAGTCTTTTTACAATCTTTTAAAACTTGTTTTAACACTTGAACATTTGAGTTGAGAAAGAGTAGAGTTGAGTTCATTTTCTTTAAAATGATATATGGGAACTAAGTATTCCCAAGAGCAAATGTTTTTACATTTAATATGAGAGGAAACACCAATTTCCAAAAGAGTTCATGAGCAGTTTTAAGTACTATCTCTTTTTAGAGAAACCTTTTGAGTAATAATCTCAAAGTTGAGGAAGAGGAAATGTTTTCTTTAAAACATAATGAGCTAAGTTATATTTTGGGAGTAGTATTGAGCACCGATGTGGGGGAGAGTTCTAACAACTCACAGCCCCAATAAACCATGTAGCCCGCGTGGGTAGAAAGGGTCATACTTTTTAGATGATTCCTTATTACTTTTTAAGCATATACTAGTGGATCCACAAAGTTGAGGAGTTCTATATCCTGGCAAAGTATTGGACAGTTCTAGCAGCGTGGGCTAGACGTTGTATCATCACATAACTCATAGTGATGGTTGTCGGTTAGGGAATCTCCCAAACAGAGTATTTTGTATTTTTATATACAAACAGAGTTATTATTGTATCTGTAAATACATTGAGTTTCTATTACTGTTTTACATGCTTTATATAAACTGCACTTTTATCGTCATTTTATATTGCATTGAGTTGAGTATCCATGAGTAGTTCTTCAATTGAGTAGAGTGGAGGTGAGTATGTTTCTTTTTTATGAGTTCAAGCTTGTAGGTTATATTCAGTATTCCCCTTACAAGCTTGTACATTCCATGTAGTGACGTCATTTGACCTGCATCTTTTGTGATGCAGATACAGTTAACCAAGATCATCAACCAGCACTTCGTTGATCCAGTCGAGTTCCAGAGTTGTTTGGTGAGCCTCCTTGCTTCCGAAGGATCCCTCATTTATTTTCTGTTATTCAGTTTGTTAGGATGATCGGGGGTCTTGTCCCAACATCCCTCATAGTATTAGAGGCTTCATAGATAGATAGATAGTGGTTCATGAGTCGTGTTCATATTAGTTGTTATGTTCTAGACTTGAGTTTCCCTTGAGGCCAATTTGAATGTTTTATTTCTAAATATTCTTAGATTATCTTTTGAGATTTTGAGTTAAAGTTTACATTTGATTTCATCTTATGACGATTAAGTATTCCGCTGAGAGTTGAGCCAGGTCAACGGTTTGCTTGGGGCCAGCAATGGTTTTCGAGTGCCGGACGTCCAGGGTATAGGCTCGGGGCGTGACAAACTTGGTATCAGAGCACAGAGTTCAAGAGTCATAGGGTGTCTATGAAGTTGTGTCTGTAGAGTCTTAGTTATCGGTGTGAAGCGCGCCACATCTATAATTACGAGGCTGCAATATTTAGGAACTAACTCACTTTTTTCGTACTCTTTTCATGTGATAGAAAATAACTCTATGAAGCTTCTTTCTAATTTGTGCTTGCACGTATCTTTCAGATCATGCCTCCACGAAGAGTTGTCTGAGATCGCCCTTCTAGGAGGAATGTTGAGGATCAAGGAGTACCTAATGCACCAGAAGTGCAACCCCAAGGAAAGGTCACAAATGTTGAGTTCTGGGATGATATTTGAATGTTGATTCAAGTGGAACTATCTATAATTAGGAGGCTGCAACATTTAGGAACTATCTCACTTCTTTCGTACTTTTTTCATGCGATAGAGTTTAACTCTATCAAGTTTCTTTCTAATTTGTGCTTGCGCGTATCTTTCATATCATGCCTCCATGAAGAGTTGTCTGAGGTCATCCTTCTAGGAGGAATGTTGAGGATCAAGGGGTACCTAATGCACCAGAAGTGCAACCCCAAGGAAAGGTCACAAATGCTGAGTTTGGGATGCTATCCGGATGTTAAGTCAAATGGTGGCCAACCAAGCTGGTCAGCAGAGAGGGGATCGACAGGATGCGGTTGATTCATCCAGAATTCGTGAGTTCTTAAGAATGAATCCTCCAGAATTCACCAGTTCAAGTATCACTAGGGATCCGAAAAACTTTGTGGAGGAATTGCAGAAAATGTTCTAGGTTATGCATGTTATTGATGTTGAGCTAGTGGAACTAGGTGCATACCAACTGAAGTATAACCACCCAGAAAATGATAGGTTAAACTAGAGCCTAAACGTGGGGGTTGACGTGAAGAGTTAAGGGCAAGGGCTAAGGGTTTTGGGTATAGGCCATGGTTTGGGAACCTAGGCTACCTAAAACTAGGCCTAGCTACAGCCTTCCTAGACCACGAGGGTCTTTGTAACGACCCGGAAAATGATAGAGTGAAACTAGAGCCTCACATGTGAGTTTGGAGTCGAGAACTTAATGAAATGATTATATTTGAATTTGACCCAAAAAGTTCTTAAAAATGTGCTTCGGAAGTTACCGGAAACTTG
>JAJOOE010002390.1:0-29532 GCA_036250405.1 Solanum raphanifolium
TTTCCATAAAGAAAGATTTCACCGAATCACAAATATAAACAATTCCAAGTTGGATAGATTGCCAACTAGAAGTGTTTCTATATATCTGAAAAAATTATAAAAAATATAGGAATAATTTCAGACCTCCCCTCAGATTTAGCTCCATAACACTAACCTCCCTTGCGGTTCATGATATTAGGCCTTCCTCCCTAATTTTGAGGTTTTTGTAACAACTCTTTTAGATATTAGGCCTACCTCCCTGATTCTCAAATTTTTGTAATAACTCTTTTAAGGTAATTATTGTTAATATAAAATTTTATGATCGAACTAAATTGCCCTTCCTAATATACTTCTTGTTTAATTATTTATTCTGTAAGCACATTTTAAAAGTTCTTTAAATGAATTGTTTCTTTATCACATAAATTTAGTTACTTTGCACTTGGGGTTGATTTTATGCATCGAAATCTGATTTCTTGGTATATCTTTCCAATTTGCTGCTCCACATAACGTGACAAACTTTTTATATGCCTTGTAATCATGAACTTTTTGGTTTAAAATGGTACATAGATCTAACTCAGTTTTTGTAAATGATGTTAAAGATATGATACCTGAGTCTAACTCAATCTCAAAAGTTAGCTCATGAGGAAAGGATTGCCCCAAGTCCATATAAGGAGACCACCAGTCCATTCCCTAACCAGTGTGGGGCTTTACCCATTCTAACACCCCTCTTCACGCCCGTCCAGGCCAACTGAAGTGTGGACCGGGAGCCCAAACTGGAAAGGACCTGACTCTGATACCATGTAAAGATATGTGATATGGCACATGGGCCTAACTCAACCCCAAAAGTTAGCTCATGAGGGGAGAATTTCCCAAGTCCATACAAGGAGATCACCAGTCTATTCCCCAACCAATGTGGGAATTTTACCCACTCTAACACCCCCTTCACGCCTAGGCCCTTCTGGAGTCCATTCCCCAACCAATGTGGGACTCTTACCTACTCTAACACCCCCTTCACGCCCAGGCCCAACTAGAACGTGGACCAGGAGTCCAAACAGGGATGGACCTGGCTACGATACCATGTAAAGATATGACACCCAAGCCTAACTCAACCCCAAAAACTATCTTATGAGGGGAGGATTGTCCAAGTCCATATAAGGAACCACCAGTCCATTCCCCAACCAATGTGGGACTTTTACCCACTTTCATAACAGAGATTGCGATATTGACAAGTTCAATTGAATTTTTTTAAGGATGTTTTCACAGGGAGTAGATCAACTAGTGGTAAAGTTGAAAATGTGATTTGAGTTGAGCAAAGTGATGGAGAGAGGAGTGAAGTGGTGGGATTGTTGGGGGTGATGAGGAACACGGTCAAATGAACTTTTAAAGTGTGTTTACAGAATTGATCAAACAAAAAGTATATTAGGAAGGGAAATTTAGTCCGATCATAAATTTTTATATTAATAATTATTGGGTTCAAAGAAATGTTACAAAAGTTTCAAAATAAAGGAGAGCATAATATTGTAAACCACAAGGGAGGTTAGTGTTATATAGCCAAACCTGAGGGGAGGTCTCCAAAATTATCCCTAAGAACACTGATTAGATGTCAGCATATTACTGCAAAAGAGGATTTGAACAACAAAAAGAGGTTATGAAACCATTACATCTACGTCCTTTTTACATAACACTCTCGGCTGCACCAAAGAGGATCGACTATCTTTCTCTTTACACCCAATATCTTTGAAAGGCAAAGCAAACTCCCATTAGAGACGACAAACTTTTTCAAATATCACAACTTATCAACGATATTAAGAAGCCATAGTGGTCAAAATCAGTGTAAAGCATGACTTCAAGAGTACAAGCTAGACATTACCTTGTAAAGTAGGTACATTCCATAACATGAGACGAAACACAAGAAAGAAAAATGCACCCAAAGCCTGTGAATGACAGAATAAATGCAAAATGAGTCCATTTTGTAAGAACTCAACTATTTGACCATGTAACAGAGTGCATTCAACTAAGAGACAAGAATGAAGATGGCTATTGGCTATAAAATTTGATGCTATCTGAACGACTAATATAGAACTACGTTAAACTAAAGATGGTAACAAAAGCATTTGTACAGTCAATTCATGCTACACGCGTTATTCACATGCTGGCACACAGAACAACCAGTGACCATGGTTTCAAATCTGAAAAACACATGCTCTCTTTAAAGTGGCTTGTTTCACAGTCGGTGGCCAAAAAGGCATGTTTAACACAGGGTAATCTTCAGTGAAGAGGCATCATTTTGTGCAGGAGGTGTCACTTCTGTGGAAATGAACAGAAAACGTAATCATTTCTTTATCCACTGCAGCATGACTGTGCAGTTATGGCAAATCTTTCTGAACATTGTGGGTCTTAGATAGGCGATGCCCAAAGCTACAACTCAATTATTACAATGTCGTAACAAAAGCATTAGAGGGAAGACAGCAGGGTGGAACCATACCAGCATGCATTTGGTGGACTGTGTGGAAGGTACAAGATGTTTGCAATATAATGCTAACTCGATTCAACAGATCAAGCTTGACTGTGCAGTTTGTGATAATTCAGTGCAAAGAAGAATTTGTAAATAAAATAGAACCGATACTTAGCTTTTACAATCCTAACAAGACTAGAAAGGGGTTGGTTTTTCTTTTTGGTTTTCTCATTATACATATCTCAGTACTTTCTTAGTCTTGAAGCTTTACTATGATTAACAGCTATAAAAAAATTGATTATAGTTGATGAACACCACTCTTGGAGCTTCAAATAAGAAGCAACCGTATTCTAGTTTGTTAAGACTTATTTAAGGAGTTCTTTAACAGTGATGATGTATTATGGCATAATCTCATATAACCATCTAACAAGCAATACACACAATTTATGGTCTAAGCATTTTAACTACTATTACACACAGCTTGAAAGCTGTGAGCACTTAGAAATTGAGTTTTAGAAGATTCAGGAACTGAAGAAATTAGGAGAAAACATTTTCCTACTCGTAGAAACTATTGCTCACAAAGCATTTGAGACTTGACAACATCAAAATGTACTAGGTAGCTGTTCCTTAATTTAAGGATTGGAGTCGGCCTCGACTTAAATCCAATGATTCTGCTTTAGGCACAGGTAGAGGTGTCAATTTTATCCCATGAGGATATAATACGTCCAACCTCCCAAAATTGGCTATATTCATTGGCAGTTTATTTTAGGCATAGCCAAAGTTAACCCATCTAAAAACATCCACTTTAAGCTGCATATGCAGTCAGTTTTGATCCACTAAAAACAAAGTTTATTTTGTTTGGTGGTCATAAGAAATAAAAGAAAAGGCTATAATTAGTTTAATTAGGTAATAAAGCAAATAATAAAAGAACAAACAAACAAAAGAAAAATGATTATGAGTTGCGCGGTTGGCTTATGAGACAATGTTTAGCCCAATGTGACCCATACATCTTTGACCCAAGCAAACTTTAGGTGGATTATGACCCAATTCGTTTAATAATTCGACTCATTTTAATCCCCAAGTTTAGCCCAATCCATCTTATTTGACCCCCCCCCCCCTAATAGGGTTAGGGCTGCGACTTTGCAGCTCCTCGTCAAGCGAACATGGGTTATGAGACTTAAATTTGTTTCTACCTTAAAATAACTAGTCTGAACTCCTTAGCTAGACGGTCAAATGCTTCTCCAATCTAAATGAAAACAAAACTTAACTCCTGATTCCTTCCTTAACCATTTAAAGAAGCCAAGTGACTTGGTTCTTTAATAGCTTTGGTACACTTCATTCTCTTTCTCCAGGTCTCTTTTTAGTTGCTCTTCCAAATTAAAAAACTTGTCTCAATTCCCAATAGCCAAAATGAACTTGAAATATGTTCACATTGCTGGACATTCAGACATCTTACGAGAAAGGTACCTGGTATATGAAAGTCAAAAAGGGGTGCTTAAAATCACTGTGCAAGACATTCCCCACTATTGTTCAAACATGTAGCTCCATAAGGTTCTTGTTTGAAGACTTTGAGACAAGACAACAACACGATAGGGAGCTCTCTACCTCAGTTATACAACCCTTACTGCTTCCCATTCTTGCATTAATTAAACTTTATAACTTATAGAAATAAAAATTTAACAGGACTCTTTCAAAACACATCTGGATTGTAATGTCATTTCAGAACTAAACAACTATATGCAACAGCTGTCCAGATTTTGTTACAAGAAATGAACTCAGCATTTGTATTAGCAACTTAGCATTCAAGACCTAAAAGTTTGTGTGAAATGTGAATTATGAACTGTCATAGGACTGATAAACCAGGTTGTAGATAACACTTAGCATAGGTGAGGCATGTTATCTGCATCAACTTGAAGGAAATAAGGAAGTGTTGAGAACATAACCTGTCAGAGCCTCTGCTGATATTAGATATTGTGAAAGCATCCATGGAATGAGAGCTCGTATTTGGTCCATTACTCCCAGTATAATTTAGCGGGAGAAGTACCAGAAGCCCAACAATAGAACAAACAAGAAAGAATCTGATCCTGAAGAATGGTTCCAAGCAGCAATGTGAGTTTAATCCATGCATGTCACCAAAGATTATTAAACTAGGAATAACTTTATGTGAGAATGTGTCATATAATCAATTAACCTCATTCACCTTTCAAGATCCGTAATCCTCTACTTTAAGTCATTCTCTAACCACAAACACCATCACATTCAGAGGATAGCTCAACTTATGGAACTTTACTTTATAAAGAACCTTATACATAGAACTATTCCCCATGCATGACACAACATAGGATTGGTGAAGGAAAATCCTTATTTGAAGTTGTTAAACTAAGACAGTAATAATCCTTCAGAGATGAATATTATTAGTGATCAAACTCAACAGACTCAAGTAGCTCATGGAGAGTAAAATGAGAGATCACTTGAAAATGGTTTGATCTTGTCCTACTTAGACCGCTAGATGCAACAGTCCATAAGTGTGAAACCGTGATGGTTTAAGGTGGTATACAAAAATAAAATTGTCTAGAAAAAGGTCCATAGATGTGAAACCATGATAGTTCAAAGATGTTAAAAGGAGTACGAGGTATACAAAAATAAAGTTGTCTAAACTCTCGGAGTTCATACAGACTCCACAAAAAATAAACAATCGGAAAAGAAACCATGTCGGCGACGCCAATTAGTTGAGATTATGGCTTACGGTGTGTATGGTATGGATGAGAATATTTTCTGGAAACTGTTTTCTTATTTTCTGGAAAATGTTTTCTTATTTTGGACAAAATTTTTGGAAAACTTTTTTTTCTAGGAATTCCTTAATGGAAGTAGGGAAAATAAGTTCTATAAGTGATATTTTATGTTTATTGTATCCTTTCCACCGACCCAACGCCCCCAACACCTACCCCTTGACCATCCCCCACCACCGAGTTCCCACTCCCACCCCTATAGTATATTGCTAGATTACTTCTTAATGAAAACCAGCATTGGAAAGGTCTAAATGGAGCGAAGTTTAGCGGTTGTTGTTGTTATCCTACTTTATTAGTCTAGCTAGCTCAATTAAACTACGACACATAAATTGAGTTGAAGACTATGAAAGAAGGGCTGCTAATATCTGCATGATCTTTCATTATTAATAAACCTCTAATCACTAATGTTTCTCTAATTTTTTTTGTCCTGAAGGATTAATAATGAGTTTCTAAAACCAAAAAAAAAAAACTGTAATTAAGACAATTCATATATAGCAAATTGAAACTAATTATAAGAAATTCATATAATTAGTAAATTAGACGACGACTCAGTACTCACCCAAATTTGAAGAGCCTAACAAAGACGAGGACATCGAGGCCACAATTCTGTAGAATCTCCTCCTCAGTAACCCGAACGGCACGAAAAATCCAGTCGATCTCCGGAAGCAATCGGCGGAAACTAAAAGAGCGGTGGTCGGAATCAGGAACATTACGGTGGCCTAGGTAGAAGCGGCGTGCATAATAGATGGGAGCATAGAAAGGTTGTTTTTTGAGTAAAGCAAAAAGAGAGAGAATGAAAATAGCTAAGCCAAAATTAATGGCTGCTGAAACCACCACACTCTCTAACTTCATTTTATTTTCTTCTCTTCCTTTTTCATTTTTGCAGAAAAGAAGTAAATAAAGGAGCAATGTGTATGAAAGGGGGGGCGAGTAGCTGAGTGGCATATATACATGAAAACGTGGCGGATGTGGAGATATCGACGTAAACACCATGCATAAACTGCCTATAATTGGAGACTATTTTGGTGAAGTAGAACTCGTAAAAATAACAATAAAAATATATTCTTTCTATTTTATTAAAGATAGTGCCAAATTAAATACTCCTCTAGGGGTATTCACGGGTCGATTTGGATTGATTATTGATCAAAATCAAAATCAAACCAACTTAATCGGTTTTAAAATTATCAAAACCAAATCAAACCAAATATAATATACATTTATCGATTTGGTGGTTATCGGTTTCGGTTTGGTTTGGTTCGGTTATTAACCATACACAAAAATAAAATAAAAACTTCTTTCAAAATGTTATAAAAGTGACAACAATCCATTCAAAACAAAAAAAATAGTTAGAATGACTTAAATTATTGAATTTTCTATCACTGAGTTTATTATGATTAAAGCTTTAAAATTCACTATATTGGCTTAGAAGGAAGAGACATTAACATTTTCAGTCCTACAGAGAATTGTCATTGACACTCTTATACATGAAATCAATAAAATAAATGTTTTTACCTTGGACATTTTTGCTTTTAATAAGTAAATTATAAAGAAACTATAATGAAAACATATATGAGATCTTTAAAATTGTTTATAAAAATAATATATTAAGTATGTATATTAATAAAATATTTGTATATAATTCATCGGTTTGGTTCAGTTATTTCTTCGGGTTTTTTTTAATAAAATCATAACCAAACCAAATACTATCAATTTTCAAAAATCTAAAACCAAACCAAACCCAAATAAAATCGGTTTTATTTTATCGGTTTGGTTCGATTTTTCGGTTTGGATCGGTTTTTATCCAAACCGTGAACACCCCCTACTCCTCTCTATCCATAATTATTTGTCCACTTTTGAATTGACACATCTGTTAAAAAAATATTATTAACATAGTGAGTTACCATTTTATCACTATTAATTATGAAGTGATGAATTAAAAACTTAAGATTTTTAAGAAGTTCTACTTTTTTAAAAAGTAATTAATTGAGGGTGTAATAGGTAATAATAATTTTGTCTTTTCTTAATTTGTCAAAATAGACAAGTAATTAAAGACAATTAAAAAAGAAAAAATGGACAAGTAATTAGACACAAAAAAAGTAAAATCCAAGAGAGTAATTGTTAAATACCTACGTTCGCTTGGAGGTGAAGTTAATTTTTGAAGTTTATTATGTATCGTTAACTTGTCATTGAATTCATAACTTCCCTTAATTACTTGGTTCACAATTAATATGGTTTGCAATTATGATACAGTAATTTCATATTTTGGAAATTTTTTATATAGGAGAAGATTCTGAAAGAGCATGCCATGAAGGTTAAATCAGTCCATTATGATTTAAATGATATATTTTTTTAAAAATTTAGTTTTAAATAACTTTCATGTCAATAATTTTATTGGAAAAATTAATTAAAATGGTTGAGTGACAAGCAGAATATTTATAGTTGAGTGACTTTATGTGAAAAGAGTCTGTAATTGTGTAATTTTTATATTAAAAATCAAAATTAAGTGACTTTATATGAAAAGAGTTTATAATTAAATGACTTTCAACTTAAAAATTAAAGTTGGTAACTTTACAAAAAGCTCATAGTTGAGTCACCATATTACTTATTATCTCCTATATACTAGTACTAATTATAAATTAACTCGTAAACTTTCTTTTTTTCTTTTTCTTTTTTTCACGGAAAGACTAGATGTTTTATTTATTTATATTACTGGAATTAAAAATACTACTCTATTACAAGAAGGAACTATTCTTGCCGAAGTTATTTCTAGGGCGGTTCAAAATCGAATCGAAATTGATAATCTGAATCAATTTTTTTTATTGGTTATCCGTAATGAATTATTCGTTTAGCGGTTTTGATAATGGTTTTGATTTTTTTTTGTTATTGGGTTATCGGTTAACAGTTTTAGGAAAACAATGGGTTAACCGATAACTCGATAGTAAATTAAATAATTATATTTATACATTTTTGTATATAAAGTCTTTGACTTAGAGTTTGGTTTCCTACTTTTATTTCTAGTTGTCCCAAACTCTTGGTTATTCTACAATATAAAAGTGTTTGCTTTTGAGAAAGATGTAACTTGTGAACTCATGAGTCATGTGCATGATTCATTTGGTTTGTCACATTGTTTTAAAGTGATTTTCAATGTTTTTTTTGTGTCAAATCTTAATGGTTAAACCGATAACGATCGATAAGTCAATATCTTAATGGTTCTATAACGGTTTAGCATCTCTACAAATCGATATAAAACCGAACCTACCGATACACAACCCTAATTGTTTCAAAGTTTAGTTTTTACTATTGAAAGCAATAAATACATATTCTAGAGATAAGGCATATATATTATAATGGTATTCAAGATTGGCATTCGTCAAAAGAAGCTAAGTTTTTGCCAAATTTTATCAGTACATCAGCTACATAATTGAAAGCAATAAATACATGTTGCTTCCTCTTTTTTATCTCAACTTCCCATTGTTATGAACTTCTATCTGTCTCTAAATTTAATTAATCAGTCACTACCATTATTTCATGCTCACTCATTCATTGAGCTTAACCATTGTGTAACTAATAAGATTATTTCTTTTTTTTAAGCAGAGATTTCGATTTCGAGTCTTGAATACACAAAAAAAATTGATCTTCTCTTGAATAAGCCTTATTTGATATGAATTAGTCAGACTTCAATGTGGGTATAGGACACGGATCAGAAACCAAAATGCTAAAATAATGTACTTTCTGAAGACAAGTTTCATTCATCTCTAATAACCTTTTTTTTCCTGTAATTTGTACAATGAGAGAACATTTGCACCATAAAAAAGTTAATCTGTATGAGCACTAGCTATACAAATTTCAACATTTTAATCAATCAACAAATAATTGGAAAAAAAAAAAAGTTTTTTTGTTTTTGCTTTGTCTCAAAAGTAACTAGATTGTTGCTGCAAGAGCTCAAGTTGTGCTAATAATTTAGCCACTGTAGGTTTCAACAATGAATCCCCATTTTGTGCTAAATCAATTAGCACAACTTGTGCAGATTCACCATACTCTACTCTATAAGCTTCCACTCTAAATATCTTTTCCAAAATCCAAAGGGATTTCTCTTGAGCTTTTAAGCTAATCCCTTCTTCAAGAATCTTGATAATTGGTTGTACACATGACATTTTCACTAATAAGTTGCTCCCATTTTCCCAAATCTCGTCTTGTTGTAATGTTGCAAGGCAACTTAGAGCAGCTTCGTCAGCTGCTCTTTCGTTGCCTTGCAATATTTGGACTAGCGGAGGCA
Organism: Solanum raphanifolium; assembly: GCA_036250405.1. NCBI lineage: Eukaryota > Viridiplantae > Streptophyta > Magnoliopsida > Solanales > Solanaceae > Solanum > Solanum raphanifolium. Next base: position 9,500 of record JAJOOE010002390.1, read on the forward strand.
TTGCCCCTGCTTTTACCAAACAGAATGTGGTTTTTATAGAGCAATGCGCATCATGTACTTGACAAAATGTGTCTGTAGAATGTGGAGGGGCACATGAAAACCATCTTGACTTTCATGTCTGTGACATTCTTGTCACTCACCGGAAAGTTGCTTAGTATGCCAACAGCAGCAGCCTTTTCATCATCCGTCGTGGATGATGATGATACGATGTTGATCAATGTATTCAGATGCATTTGTTCTAGCTGCTCCATTAGCTCCCCGCCTTGCATATCATTAGACAATACGTAAATCAAATTTAAAGCTCCATTTCTAATCTTGGTATTGCGGCTTTCTGTTAGGAATGGTAAGAGAAGGCGAACAGCGCCATTTTCCTTCATTTTTCTTCTGACCTTTGAAGCATTCGGACAAGCAGCGATGGCATTAAGTGCTTCTAGCAAGTGACACTGGATTACTGGACTAGTCAGATGAAGGAGCGAAATCATCTGCTGAGCAACATCTTGTTTCACTAGTACTATGCCAACTTCCGATTGAGCTGCTATTTTTGCAAGAATTGCAGATGCTGGCTCTCTTAGAAACATGAGCACCGATGTAACGGAGAAAAGAAGCTGTAGCAGAGTAGCAACGATGCCCGATTTTATCAGACGATGAACGTTTACTTTTGAGGCAGACAAGTTGTGCAACACGTTTAGAGACGATTGCTTAGCTTCTAGGTTCCCAGAGGTGAACATTTTGACTAGCGGTTCAACGGCTCCATCTTGTCCCAGGTTAGCTCTATTTTGATCTGTGAGTTCCATTCTTGAAAGTGCTGTTGCCATTAGAATCTTACTCATGTCTGATCCTGCAATCATTTACATAGAATATATATTTTACGTAAACAATTAATCAAATAGCATATTGATGGAAGTGTCCTAAATATACCTTGGTTCAAGTAGTGTACAAGAGGCTTGAAATAGCCAGCCTCAGCCATATGAAGAGCATATTGGGTATTGCCTGATAAAGAATTTAACAAGTTGGCAGCGTCATGTGACGGCATTTGATCATCCCCATTAAAAATTGCAACCAACATGACGATGCAGCCTTGAATTCTCCCGACTCTTCTCCTAACTGCAGCAACATCTGATAGACTCACTAACAGCCCCACTGCTTCTTTTTGCTCTTCCAAATCATGACCCAACGACTTCACCAGTATCGATAAATTCCCCATTTCTGCCATCTTTTCCTGCACACCAAAGTGAAAATTAACCACTCAAAACTTTCAGCGTCTTGATTCTCATTATTTGAGATTCCATAAATACTAAATGCACCTTGTGTTCATCATCTTATACGGCCAGTGCTTGTAGTATTCGGAGTATAATCAATCTATGGTCTGTTTTACTTGAACTCAATCGATTAAACAGAACCGGGATCATATCTTCATGATGAATCCCTTCTTTAGTAATCATACCATCCAAAACCAATGACTTGCATTATCAGTCTTTCCCGTACCAGGGGGTCCCAAACCATGGATAAACCTGGCTGAACGCCTGAGATGATTGCTCCAACCTACATACGCCAAAGAAAGCATTAACTTCAGAGTAAACTTAGTGGGACAATCAAATTATTAAAGCAATCAGACTTGAATCTTAAAAGAGACAAGCTACAAGGAGAGTGAAAGAGAGCAATAAGTTGAAGTCGAAGAAATTTGATTTGATTGTATGGAAGAAAGACAACACCAGCATGAGAGGAGCACAAATTTGTTTTACTTTGCTTTACCTCTGGCCTTTCAAACAGATACAATCTCATTAAATTAATCAATCCCCTATTCCTCACTTCCTATCTAGTCGGAGCCAAATAAATGAAACCTTTATGTTCATTATGGGATTCTCTACAACTAAAGGTCCACTAATTTCACACTTAAACGCCCACCAACATACAAGTCACAGGCCAAATAAAAAATTCCTGAGTGGAACAACTAACTTAATCCCAAAGCACTCCCTCCATCCATAATTTATTGAACTTTTCTTTAATTGAGCTCTAAGTTGACCAACTTCCGAAGCAAAATCAGACTAGACAAATTTACTTCTTTTAAAATTAGAATTTGTACATTTGGGAACTACACCCAGAGTGACATACCAGTGTCTATTAGGATGATGTTATTGCCCGGTTAAGGGGATGTAACAAACTCAAATTCCTCACTATATTAATAACAAACTTGGAATGTGATTAAACCTTTAGAATCGTAATTGCAATAATCAAACAACTGAATTACAATGAAAATGCTGAAATAACAAGTAACTAAGATAGAGATGAGAATTGAGATGAGAAGCTTAGATTCTAGAAGAAGAAGAGAGGTACAAATGTGTTTCTTCAATATGCATAAACCCTTCTTTCCAACTCATTTGCCCTTTTAACCAAATACTAATTGGGCCGGCATCCCAAATAAGACACTCCAACATTTTACTCGGCCCAATAATTCCAACTAAATTAGTTTCCACGAATTCTAGTCCATAGGCCCTTACATATCCAACTTTGTTCACAACAGGGCACTTCTGCTCTACATTTATATCAGTGAAGTTGCATCACTGGTTTTGATATCTATAATTATTCTTGATATTTTGCACAGGTTTCCTTCATTTTTTTGGTGCATAAAATTTGCAAGTTGTTCTTGTTCATGCCATTGGATCAAAACTACAGCAAAATTGCAGAAAAAATGGCAACAAAACGGCAGCCAAAGCTAAAATAATGTACTTTCTGAAGACAACAAGTTTCATTCATCTCTAATAACCTTTTTTTTCCTGTAATTTGTACAATGAGAGAACATTTGCACCATAAAAAAGTTTATCTGTATGAGCACTTACTATACAAATTTCAACATTTCAACCAATCAACAAATAATTGGAAAAAAAAAAAGTTTTTTTGTTTTTGCTTTGTCTCAAAAGTAACTTGATTGTTGCTGCAAGAGCTCAAGTTGTGCTAATAATTTAGCCACTGTAGGTTTCAACAATGAATCCCCATTTTGTGCTAAATCAATTAGCACAACTTGTGCATATTCACCATACTCTACTCTATAAGCCTCCACTTTGAATATCTTTTCCAAAATCCACAGGGACTTCTCTTGAGCTTTTAAGCTAATCCCTTCTTCAAGAATCTTGATAATTGGTTGTACACATGACATTTTCACTAACAAGTTGCTCCCATTTTCCCAAATCTCGTCTTGTTGTAATGTTGCAAGGCAACTTAGAGCAGCTTCGTCTGCTGCTCTTTCATTGCCTTGCAATATTTGGACTAGCGGAGGCATTGCCCCTGCTTTTACCAAACAGAATGTGGTTTTTATAGAGCAATGCCCGTCATGTACTTGACAAAATGTGTCTGTAGAATGTGGAGGGGCACATGAAAACCATCTTGACTTTCTTGATTTTCGTAGAGTGAGTGAGTTTTGAGATAGTTGAGCTAGTGATGTTGCAGCTCTACATTTGGCTACTATTGAACCACATGTGAGGAGCTTTACCAAAACGTTGATCACCCCATTTTCGACAGAGAAGTGTTGTAGTTTCTTGTCTGATGGAAGGGTGAATCGGATTAGTACTGCAGAGACGTTCTCAGCTAGTAAATGTGGTGTTGTAGGTGTACTTGATGTCAATATGGAAACCAAAATGGGCAGTAGGTTTGCTTTCATAAACATGTCTGTGACATTCTTGTCACTCACCGGAAAGTTGCTTAGTATGCCAACAGCAGCAGCCTTTTCATCATCCGTCGTGGATGATGATGATACGATGTTGATCAATGTATTCAGATGCATTTGTTCTAGCTGCTCCATTAGCTCCCCGCCTTGCATATCATTAGACAATACGTAAATCAAATTTAAAGCTCCATTTCTAATCTTGGTATTGCGGCTTTCTGTTAGGAATGGTAAGAGAAGGCGAACAGCGCCATTTTCCTTCATTTTTCTTCTGACCTTTGAAGAATTCGGACAAGCAGCAATGGCATTAAGTGCTTCTAGCAAGTGACACTGGATTACTGGACTAGTCAGATGAAGGAGCGAAATCATCTGCTGAGCAACATCTTGTTTCACTAGTACTATGCCAACTTCCGATTGAGCTGCTATTTTTGCAAGAATTGCAGATGCTGGCTCTCTTAGAGTCATGAGCACCGATGTCACGGAGAAAAGAAGCTGTAGCAGAGTAGCAACGATGCCCAATTTTATAAGGCGTTGAACATTTGCTTTCAAGGCAGACAAGTTGTGCAACGCGTTTAGAGACGATTGCTTAGCTTCTAGGTTCCCAGAGGTGAACATTTTGACTAGTGGTTCTACAGCTCCATCTTGTCCCAGGTTAGCTCTATTTTGATCTGTGAGTTCCATTCTTGAAAGTGCTGTTGCCATTAGAATCTTACTCATATCTGATCCTGCAATCGCTTACATAGAATATATATTACGTAAACAATTAATCAAATAGCATATTGATGGAAGTGTCCTAAATATACCTTGGTTCAAGTAGTGTACAAGAGGCTTGAAATAGCCAGCCTCAGCCATATGAAGAGCATATTGGGTATTGCCTGATAAAGAATTTAACAAGTTGGCAGCATCATGTGAAGACATTTGATCGTCCCCATTAAAAATTGCTGTCAACATGACGATGCAGCCTTGAATTCTCCCGACTCTTCTCCTAACTGCAGCAACATCTGATAGACTCACTAACAGCCCCACTGCTTCTTTCTGCTCTTCCAAATCATGACTCAACGACTTCACCAGTATCGATAAATTCCCCATTTCTGCCATCTTTTCCTGCACACCAAAGTGAAAATTAACCACTCAAAACATTCAGCTTCATGATTCTCAATATTTAGACTCAATTAATACTAAATGTACCTTATGTTCATCATCTTGAGCAGCCAGGGCTTGTAGTATTCGGAGTATAATCAATCTGTGGTCTGTTTTACTTGAACTCAATCGACTAAACAGAACGGGGATCATATCTTCATGATGAACCCCTTCTTTAGTAATCATACCGTCCAAAACCAATGACTTTAATCCATTAAGTGCACATTTAAGAAGTTCATCATCACCATACTTGATTTGAACAACAACATCATCAACATCTAGAGTTATTTTATCGTCTTCTTCCACTATCTCATCAACATCTAGAGCTATTCTATCGTCTTCTTCCACTATCCCATCGACATCTATAGTTGTTCTATCGTCTTCTTCCACTACCCCTCGATCATACGATGAGAACTCGGATTCATCCGAACTCATAATCAAATTAGTCTTATTAACACTACTCATCTTCATCATATCTCTTCTCAGCACCTCAATCTCTGCCTTCTTAGTACTTTCGACAACATCATGACTAGCAAAGAGCACAAGGCCTAAACCCCTTGCAAGAGTCTGAATCACTTGTTCAATGTTCTCATCATGTGTAGGGGAGATTCTGCTGCTTTTCACCAAGGACTTGGCACGTCGAAAATCGACTTCAAGTGATTCAATTGCTTTCTGAATTTGAGGATTACTGATCATAACTACCCTTTTATCATCTTTCAATTCAGTGAGAATTGAGCTCAGTTTCTCCATGAACTCTGAGAGATGTTCTTGAGGAGAATCCATACTGTCATGTGTGGTTGTAATTGATTGTTGCTCAGTAGACACTTGTATAACTAATGTTTTTGCTTTCACACTCATCTGAAGTTTTTGAAGTATGAAAGAAGAAAATGAAAATGAAGACCAAAGACTTGGTTTCAACTCTTAACAGTATTAGTTTGTCTGTTTTGTTCATCATTTTAGTTTATTTGACGTGTATTACAAGGGTTAATGTGCCTTAAAATATTGAATTTGAAAGTGGTGTTTTGTTTTTTGTATTACATGTGGTCATTTTTTTCAATAATTGTAGTGAAGATTTCTTATAGTATGTTTTTCATGTGAGAGGGAGGTATGAAGGATGTGTTTTGTATGGATGTGAAGTCACACATCACAATAATGATATTACTTACTCCGTTTCAATTTATTTCTCTTATTTTTCTTTCCTATCTGCTTAAAAAAGAATGTTAGCTATCCATGTGACATGTCTTATGTGTATGACCGGAAAATTAAAAGGGCAACAAGATTCAAAAGTTTTACTTTTTAAAACTTTATTACATCAAAACAAGACAAACAAATTGAAACGAGAAATATAAACTTGAATGTTTGACTTAGTCATAAATATTCTTGAATGACTTGTACAATGTGCAAATCACACACTCAACCTTTTCTTTTTCTTTTTCTCTTTTTCTTTTTCTTTTCCTTTTAACTTCATTTCTTTTATTTTAATTATTTATTGTGTGGTCCTTTGATGGTTATATTTTCAACAGTCCTACAAATTAAATTATTAGTTATAAGTAATACTATTTCTTATAACTAATACTCCATAAATATGCAAGTAACATACGAGCTATGTTTACATTATAAAAATATCTTATGCAGATTATTTTAAGAATTTAAAGGGGAAAAACAATATTCATTATATTATGAAATTGATTAACGCTTCGAATTAAATTAAATAAAATGTAACAGAGCGTGTTTGAATGGAATTTATTAAGTAGGGAAAAGAGGAAGTCTAAGTAAACCCATTAAAACTTTCCCCAAAATTTGGTACTGATTTTCCTCCACCTTTTCCTACTTTGTTGGAGTAATATAGTGTAACTCACTATCTTCTGGATTACTTATTTCATTCATTTTAAAATAAGCGGTATTTTATCGTTCTTATTTTTAAATAAATGGTGTTTTTATTTTTTTTCTTGTTTCAAAATATGTGGTGTTTTATTGAGTTTTTAAAAAATATTACTTAGGAGAACCTTAGTATTTTAGTTGATTGGCTAGCTGCACTCCCCCTTGTTGGTGACGTTTCAATTCCAATAATTCTAAAATATTTTTTACTTTATTACAGTTAGTTTTTTTTTTTAAAAAAAAAAAGCATTTGATTGAGGGCAGCGATTGGACCATTTGACGGGGCCGGCCGGCCGTCGGCGGTGTGAAATAATGTGTACACAGGATTAGCAGCTGACCAGGATATTTATTTGGAAATAAATTTAATAATAATTGGTGTTCCGTATAAGATCATTATCTGATATGACATGTTTAGAACGTATAAGAATTGAAATGTTAACTACTATCTTCGTTTGATTTTAATTTGATACGGAGTTTTAAAAGATAAAAGAAATTTTTTAATATTCTGATTTTAAATTTAAAAAATGTATAATATATTAAATTATTAAATAATCTTGTCGTACTAAACATGTTACATAAAAAACTAAAATTAAAGAATTGTAAAAATAAAATAAAAATTGAGGCAGACTAAAAAAAAATAGACAAATAAATTGAAGCTAATGGAGTATTTTCTTATTTTATTTAGTTTTTGATAGAGACACCTAGGCTTTATTTTGGAGGAAGAGAGATGGGGAAGAGTTGTATACAGGAGTTGGCTATGTAACATTGGTACTATATAACATATTTTTATTATGGGATAAGGGTCTGAAAAATATCTCAACTTTGGTCGAATTTGTTGTTGCGATACTAAACTTTCATGAGGATCTATTAACTCCCTAGACTATTTAATACCATATTTTAAACATATATATTTGCCCACGTGGACATAAAAAATAATGCAAAATTATAAATAGTAATGTGTCCATGTGGGCACATATATACCTTTAAAATACACTATTAAATAGTTCAAGGGGTAAAAATAACGATATTAAATAGTCTAGGGAGGTAATCGGTCCTCATGAAAGTTTAGTATCGCAACAGCAAATCCAACCAAAGTTGGGGCATTTTTCAGACCCTTATCCCTTTTATTATCATATGAAATGTATTTATACGTCTCTTTCAAAGAAAAGATTACAAATGACAATAGTATAATTCCCCTTTTATTTCATCATATGATATTTTCTTAAATTTTAGCTACATACAACAATTCAAGTTGCCCCAACTAAATGTTTCATAAAATGGGAAATGAAAATATTTGATTTGATTTGATGATAGGAATATGGAAAGATGTGTATGAGAAAATTGGGATTGAAATGAAAGTGTCCAGAATTTTTCAATAAAAACTTCAGAAACAAATACAATTACAGAGGCAAGAGATCTAACAAGTAAAACAAAACTTTTAAAATCAAAATATGTAACCCTTAAAATCTAGTTTTAAGCGATACGAACAATTGTACATTTCAATTTACTTTACAATAAGTTATGAGTTCACCAAAACGACAACCGAGGAATGACGAACAAGTCTTGAGTTGGTGCAGCCTATGCCCCATTCCCACCTCCAATCGTTACAAATAATTGATTACAGATTTACCGATGATATGGGCTACTAGACACCCATGAAGGCACAATTTCGCTTTACATATTCTTCAACCAAGTCACGGCCTGTGTATTCAAATACTCGTGCCGCTTGTGGAGGTCGATGGCAGGGAACATATCATTGCATTTGCAGCTGTTCTTTGACCTCACAACCTTCTTAAAGATCAATACATCTTAGGGCCGCTAACAATCAAGATCATAGTTTACATTTCCCAGGCAATCAAGTTCCATGGTGGTCTAGAGAAGCAAACTTGGAGTACAGTTGATATTACTCTTCCATCTTGCTTTCCACATTCGAAGAGTTGTCGAGGTCTGTTCCGTCACTATCAACTCTTTGGTCCTTCCCATCAGCCTCTCCATTTGACTGGCTCGCAACTAACATCTCTGCATCATCATGTGGAACCTCTATGGACCCAGTTGATGTGCCCAGTCCACCACTATCAACTCTTTGATCCTCGCCATCAACCTCTCCATTTGAATGGCCCACAACTAACATCTCTCCATCATCAGGTGGAGCCTTCGTGGACTCCATTGACTCTGAAGGCCCAGTATCGCCATCTTCCATAGCGGTCTTATCAGTATCCATACTATGGGATAGGGACATCACATTCTGCTCAACACTTGGCTCGGGGACAGATTCTGGATGAGCTGGATACTCAATATGGCTCATCATCCGTGCCTGTGAAGAAGATGCAGGTACAAGTCCAACAACAAATTATTAACAAAATAAATACCATGATAATAAATTTGTGCATACACTTTTTTAGATTTCAAAGCAGAGTACTGCTTGAACCCTGCTTTGAAATATGATATGCTCATAAAAGCTGTAAATTGAGAAGCATTTAGATAAACATTAAGAAGTGAAGGGCCTCTCAAGTGTAGAGTTGAGCAGAAGGTATTAAGCACAAAAATGTCTTAACTACACAAAAATGAGATGAAGGAACAGTTTGTTAACATTAACAGCATTGCTACCATTTCATCTTAACAAGGGACACTACCACCATGGACCATCTTCTCTAGGTTTCATAGAACATAGAAGACATTCAAGCATGTCACAGTAGATTACACCAAACTACAGTGTATTATTATTTATCGGTGACTTGCGAAGGAACTCATGCAAAATAAACCAAAAGTGGCAACTGTCCCCAGATATCAACGGCAAAGGAGTCAGACTACTCCCATTAACCAAGGTTTTCAATCAAATCCACAAGACTAAGCTAGCAAATTGCTTAAGGCTTCCATGTCAACCAAATAAATTATCCATATATTGCAGTCGGAGAAAAATACCTGATAGACCTGATGCATCTTAAAATTCACAATAGCCTGCATTTCTTCAGGTCCACTAACAACACTGACTGGTCCAGTTTCTCCAACAGGACGATTTGTCAAAGATGTGGCCTCCTCAACATTTAGGGCGAGGCAATCAGGTCTCTCTAAGAGAAGTCGAAACGTTGGTTGAAGTTCATAACATTGCTCAAAAAGAGAACGTCGACAAAAAACGTAGAGACCCAGACGAGCACGGGACATTGCAACAATCAATCTTCTGACATCACGGAGGTGACCAACAAAGCGCGTACGGACTAGAGACAATAAGATAAAATCATTCTGCTGACCTTGAAATTTATCAACAGTTGCAACCTGCCCCAAAAAATTAACAAATATTCAAAGTGAGAAACTATAAGTCATTTATGTTAACTTCCCCATTGTTTCTATTGGGGGGCCCTTGAAATGCTAGGAAAGCATTCATTCCAAAATACAGACACGTTAAATACTTGCATTATTTATGAAATTTGAGGTTATTCAACCTTAACAGACTCACATGTTATACTATTCATGACATTTGAGGTACTATCCACAGCTCTTAAAAGCATGTTTCAACAGAACCACCCCTTCTCCCACGACATACACACACACCTTATTCCCAAGAAACATGCCAAAGAAAAATAAGCTAGAGAAAATTTTGCTTTCCAATTCAAATAAAGATCCTCACTGGAACAACCAGATACAGCTCAAAGTGATAAAGAAAAAGTATATTTACCTTGTGTGGAGGACCAATAAAGTCATAAGGGACACATCTTCTGTTTATAACATCGCGGATCAAAAGTTTCTGACCATTATAAGTAGTCAAGATTGATATCTTATTCGCAGGATATCCAAGTAAGCGCATATACATATAGACACTGACTATGTATTCAGCCTCTCCCTCATTTTGATAGAACCAGGGTGAAGGGGCACTTTCACCTCTGCCATTGTAATCGGGCACATCTACCAACTGATAGTCGTATGAGAATCCAGCATTTGCTTTATGAAAGACCGCATTCTCCTTCACATTAGGAAGATCCCCCAGTTCTCTGTATCTCCAATTGTAAAGCCGAGCTAAACTTGGCCGTGCCCTACCCTGGGCATTAAGCTCAATATATGGTATCCCTAGTCTGACAAATCTTGTGAAGAGACTCTGATCCATGTGGCTGTACTTCTGAAAAGCCATATTTTTCACGACAGGGGGCAATTGATGATGGTCCCCAATCAGTATACAGCGTTTAAGCCGAGCATAGCCATCTTCCTGCCTCTGAAGCAACATCGGGATGAAAGTTTCAATTTCCAAAATTTGGGCACTTTCTTCCATCAACAGGTTGTCATACTTGAAACCCACTTGAAGAAAATCCTTCCTTTTAAGTGCCGCATGAGTGCAGGTCATTGCCACAATTTTTGCCTGTTTGGTCATCAGGTAATTAGATCGATCAACAGTAGACTTGAGCAATTCAAATGCCCTACATTCTTCGAGTTCTTGAAACATTGTTTTCAAATGACAAAAGCACCCCTTAGCTGAACGCATGTCCTTTCCAAAAGACTGACCCGTGAAAACTGGCTGGGGAGTATCAGAAAAAAATTCCTTAAAGGGAAACTTATCCTGAACAATGGTTGGGTTATCTTTCTCTGCAGCGCAAGCAGCTAAAAATTGTTCCCACCGTGAGTATACATGAAGTAGCCAGAAGTATCCCGCAGTTTCACATGTATAACCAACATCTTCAGGCAGTTGAAGGGACCTTGCAAGGCGTTCGACTTCACTAAGCAGTTCTAGCCGCCGAACAAGCATGGCATTTACTCTCCCCTGACGACTGAAGTCAAGATCAGTTGCTAATTCTTGCTCTCCCTGACCAAGCCGGAGAAGGTAGCGAGCTGGCACATCTCTCTATAGTAATTACAACAGTGGAACATCATTATTATTAGTTACAATAAGATTGAAAATTTCACATTTTAAATGCATAAAACTCATATCAAAGACCCAGAAAATATCTTACTTGCATTATCTTCTCAAAAAGATCATTTAAAGCTTGATTCGAATGAGTGATTATCAGGGTCCGTTGAGAAGGGCAATTATGATAGAGAACATTCAAAACCTGCACAGCGGTATCAGTCTTTCCCGTACCAGGGGGTCCCACAACCATGGATAAACCTGGCTGAACGCCTGAGATGATTGCTCCAACCTACATACGCCAAAGAAAGCAAGAATTTCAGAGTAAACTTAGTGGGACAATCAGATAATTAAACCAAATTAAAGCAATCAGACTTGAATCTTAAAAGAGACAAGCTACAAAAAGATTGAAAGACACCAAAGAAAGCAAAAATTTCAGAGTAAACTTAAGTGGAACAATCAGATTATTAAACCAAATTAAAGCAATCAGACTTGAATCTTAAAATAGACAAGCTACAAGGAGAGTGAAAGAGAGCAATAACTTGAAGTCGAAGAAATTTGATTTGACCGTATGGAAGAAAGATAACACCAGCGTGAGAGGAGCACAGATTTGTTTTACTTTGCTTTTACCTCTCGCCTTTCAAACAGATACAATCTCATTAAATCAGCCAATCCCCTATGCCTCACTCCCCATCTAGTCGGAGCCGACTATATGAAACCTGTATGTTCATTATGCTCAATTTGGGATTCTCTACAACTAAAGGTCCACTAATTTCACACTTAAACGCCCACCAACATACAAGTCACAGGCCAAATCAAAAAATCCTGAGTGGAACAACTAACTTAATCCCCAAGCACTCCCTCCATCCATAATTTAGTGAACTTCTCTTTTATTGAGCTCTAACTTAACCAACTTCCAAAGCTAAATCAGACTGGACAAATTTACTTCTTTTAAAATTAGAATTTGCACATTTGGAAACTACACCCAGAGTGACATACCAGTGTCTATTAGGATGATGTTATCTTCTGCACGACATTTATATCAGTGAAGTTGCATCACTGGTTTTGATATCTATAATTATTCTTTGATATTTTGCACAGGTTTCCTCTATTTATGAAAGCTATCATACTTGTAAAGTTGATATTTTGCACAGGTTTCCTTCATTTATTTGGTGTATAAAATTTGCAAGCTGTTGTTCTTGTTCATGCCATTGGATCAAAACTACAGCAAAATTGCAGAAAAAATGACACCAAAACCGCAGCCAAAAACTAAACAAAAAATCCACCAAAAACTGGACAGCAGCAAAAACTCAAAAACTGCACTTAGACAACAACAAAAGCTGGACCAAAATAATTCAAGGGTTAAAATAATATGAAAATATTAAATCCAGAGGTTTAAAATTTATAATAATGTGGAAAAATTAAGTTTAGGGAGTAAGAGGACTCTCCCATAGTTTAGGTATGTAAATAGCAATTTCACTGTAGTTCAGGGGTTCTTACATCTTATCTCTTATCCAAATAAGTTTATTTTACCTAATGAGGCACCATATAGTTGGTGAATTCCGCATAAGTATCACATGCTGGATGTAAAATATATTGCACTAAACCAAATTCAAGTTCCACATTGATATAATTTCATCACATCAGCACTTGTCCACTTTGTAGGCATTTTAAAATTTGATCTGCAAACATGTCAGTCCCACTGTACTTGAAATCTGAGGGTTGTAGCACTACGTGCAATTAAATTGGCAAAACTTTTTGACTAATGCAAGATTTATGAGCTCACAAGCACATATTAGATCCAGCCTTCTTAAGAAACAAGTGGTTTTCTGCTAGATGGAAGGGAACTACCTTATACCACAACCGCTTGTGTAATCCAACCAAAATAGAAGAAAGAAGAACCCATACCACATGTTCACTTCAATGTGAAAGTAGCAGTCCGACTCAAGAATCCCATACAGCATTCATTATTACTATAACGTCATTTTGAACTTATAGTGAACTATAAAGCCAGTTCATATTTCACTTTGCTACTAGAATCTTCATATTTCTTGCCTGATTAAATACTGCATACTCACATTAGACGAGTACTAATTATTCGGCTAGCCCTTTTTTCAAATATGAGAAAACAGATGACAGCATTTAAGAATTTAGGAAACTATGATGTGATGTGATGCATACCTGTGTCGCGGTAAATCTAACCGAGTTCCGCTTTGGTTGATCCTGAGGATATGGACCTGGATCAGGAGGGATATATGCTTCGACAATAAGCTTGTCTCTTTCGGAATGAACTTCTGGCATGCCTGCAGCATCAACTGAAGCAGTAGTAGAATTCTCACTTCCAGGAAGGGCATGAGCTTTCCCTTTGAGATTCCTAGGAAGCTTAATCTTAAAAGGGGGGCTTGGTTGCACGTTTTCTAAGCCATCTTGGTCGACGAAGCAAACCTAGAACAAAGAAGATGAGGAAACAGAGAAAGATATAGAGAGTATAATGAACACACCAGCATAATGGTAAAGAGAAAGAAAAACAATATATACCTGATAATCAGGAAAACTCTCCCTAACATGATCAGCATCTAGGAAGGTATCTTTAAAATCTACTGTTTCAAGGAGGTCTGGCATATTAGTCCACTGTGCTGCAGAAGGATTTCCATAGCCCAAAAATATATCATGCAACCAATCAGGAACTATGCATGTTTCATTCATCAGATCCCTTATAGATTCTAAGATGGCTTTGAAATTATTCTCCTTCGGTTTCCTCCTCATCAATATATTAAATGTACCATAAATATCTTCTGCACCTTTCTCTGCTATATCACCAACATCCATATGGTATTGTGCTGTGTCAAGCGCAACAGTAACAGTTCTAAGGTCTCCTTTGGGGGGTTTCCACTCGTCCCGCTTGATTCTCCCGGTAAAATCGTTCATCAGAATTCCCTCCTCATCACGCATCTCAATTATTTCACAGCCGCGTACACACTGGAGACCAAGCCTCTGTGGTACGGTTGCATTAGCAGCTTCTTCAGCACTGAGAGGCTCGAATGAAGGACGAATAGACAGTAAAAATAGAACATCGTGCTCTTTAAGTGCATTCCATTCTGACCTTATTTGTGATTTGTAGCTGGAGATACTGAAAGTAACTTCTGCTGTTACAGCAGCTGGCTTTACTTCGCCTATATTTGGTTGTTTAACTTCTGTAATCTTAAATTCTTTAACTGGCACAGCCATTCTCGACCAACCTCGAAAGGCTGGCTCTCCTTCATTATTGATATAAGCAAGGAGATGTGGCACAGCCTCTTGGATGTCCTCACGGATTTCATAAGTCGATTCAAGGCGAAAGAGGTTAAAGTTTCTAAGAAGATAGTCGTGAAGTGTCAAAAACTGTAGGTTGAGCTTTGGAAGTGCCAGGCATCCTTCCCCAGTGTAGTTGATGCTTGGTACAAGGCTTTCATCCCACATTATTTGCTCGTTAGGGTAAAGAGGAAGAGCATTTATGGCCTCTTTCTGTGACTGTTGTCTCTCAAAGAAAGATACCATTACTTCAATTAAGAAATCAACTCTATTTGAGCATGGATCATCAATTGATATCAGTTTTAGCTGCAATCAAGGCGGAGGTATCAGACAAGCAATGACAATCTTGCAGGAGATAATTACTCTTGCAATAATAACCAGAAAGCAATTTTGAAGTAAAAGATGCATTTTCCAGGCCACCAACAACGCACCACTGACTTGGCAGTTTAAGATGCACTATGCAACATGATATCTCTCAAAGCGTACAGCAACAGAAATGTGTCTACTTCTTTGTAAAAGGAACAGTTATCTATATTCTTTGCAAATATAACAAGGTTTGCTTGAGAGGGAAACAGGGAGTGCACAGACCAACCACCACATCAAACAGCAATGATCAGAAATCCACTTCAATGAAAAAACATATTTTCTAACGAACATGTTTTAGCTTTTGTCATACAGCTATATAAGTTGTCCAGAAGTTCCTAGTCATGTGCCTTAAATATCTTCTTTTCTTTTTTTGGGTCCTTATAGACCTCAATGCCCTGAAACGAACAATCATTTCTCCATCATTTCAAAGGTAACCAAGTTCATCATTATTAGAAACCCTAGGCAACAATCTGAATGAAATGTATAATCATCTGGAAAAAAAACTATTTAGCAAGAACAATCTGGAGATGCATTGATGCCAATATGGAAATAGACAAGAAGGAGTTGGCATCATTAATTAATAGAACCCAATATATCAAATCAATGAAGGAAGTCAAACAGTGTAAACAAAGATTGTTTTCCATTTCTTAGGTTCACCAGAGAGAACATGTAAAGACAAGTGAGAATAGTTGTAAACTTGTAATCCCACTAGCCATTAAATCAGTAGTTTACAGAGATAATTAGTCCCTCAGGGCTAATCTATCTTTGAATCTTACATCTCCATAAGAAAGTGATATGCATTTTGGTTGTTTCAACATTGTATGCTGTGCTGAGTCATTAACTGTCATAAAGTTGATTTAGCCATCGTCTAGATGTCACTACTTCTGCTGAAATCTAATTCTCACACAATTTGAGGAACGATGTACAACATAGAAGCCATACAAACATTACTATCAACTCCATTGAAGAATATCACTGTAGGGTTATAGTTCCCTTCACCAACAGCTTTAGCACCCAACAACTAACTTCTACGATACAAGTAGTGCACCTTAGTCCCTTAGTAGATTCCGAGTATACACAAATTTTTCCTCATGGAAAATACCAAAAGGGTGAATGAACTTGCACTCTTTACAGTTTCTATATAGAAGAGTTTTACATGATAAATAATGCACAGTGATTGTATTCTATGTCATATATCAGAGATAGTAAACAGCCATTCACAAACCTTCCGGCATACTAAATCTCTCAGCTCCTCAGGAGTAAGCACAGAAAGTTTCTTAGATAGATCAGCGCGCCTGTGTATTGCACCAACATTTGCCAATGCAAGTTCCCGTAGCTACAGAAACAGAGGAGAGCGAGAGATGTAAACAAATTGGATATGATACAGTTAGATTGTCCACAGACTGGCATTATCTTAAAAGAAACAATATACAGAGCTGCTCATCATCATCAAAAGAAACAGAAATCAGAACAGACCTTGGGTATCTTCTTAAATGCAAGAAGCTGGAATGACTGGAAACGATCATAATGAGCCTGAATCACCTCATCATCAGTCATTTGTCTCCCTAAATGGTCATCAATTTCAAAACCTTCATAGAACTGAAGTAAGTCAACCAGCTGGGCAAAAAGCTTTCCTTTTTCATGCCTATAAAGAGCACTTAAATGACATTTTGCAACCACAGCAACATCAGCAACAACAGGCCTTATATATCTGCAGGATAACCAAATAGAAAAAGCGATGATGAGAAAATAGTACCTAGTTGAAATAAATCTGGTGTTGCTAACTTGCTATATACTAGCAAATACAACTATGGTAGTGACGTCAGTCAAACTTAGAACTCACCAAGCTCTGGTAAAAGGAGCACAACAAAAAACTAAATGAAAGAAAATAATGCTCTAAATTGTTTTTATGTGTTCTAAAAGACTTCTAACATATCTAAACTAAAATGCCTTATGGGTATATCACTGCACAAAACTAAAAATTGTAATGGAATGGTATCATGTTCCTAATTTTCAAGCACTTGTCACTTTGAATCTGACTCCACACTGTACATGACACTCATTTTATTGTTTGGGCTACATAGCCAGCATCCTTTTTCTCCATTGGAAGCTGCTTTACTACAGAGAGCATTATTACCTTCTAGTTGGCAGTTGGCTCAATAGATCAATGAGAAACTCCATAAACCGTTCACAATATAGGACAGAGGCATCGTTAACACCTTCAAAATCACTTGTGAAATCCAAGTCATTATTGACCTCACTGTCTGGCTGAGGAAAAACCTTGCAATCAAGAACCTGATCATGGAGAATGAAGCATCAGAATTTTTCTGCTAAAACAAGCTGGAAAGAATGGTGGACAGACAAGTCCCTTATCTGATACCTCAAGAAACTCCTCAATTAGATGTCTCAAGAAATTCACTTCTAGCATGGTTGAGGTATCAAAAGATTCGCCTCTTTTAGCTGCCTCCTTGGCTCTTTTTGCAATTTTCTTCCATTTCTTGATTAGATCAGGGTTAACACAGAGCTCCATCTATTCTCAATAATAATAATGATGATAATAAAATTAGAAACATGGAATGAGGAAGATTATACTCCATTTAACAGCATAGTAAGAGTTACCTGAAATCGACCATATGACAAGCAATGCCAACACTGTAGACCGGCTAACCTCAAAACCTTTTTACTCACTATCTCGTCTTCTAAACTCTAAATGAACAAAAAGTATAAATAGTTCATCAAACCAAAAAACGAGTAACACCAATAACATTCTCAGAAAACAAAATAGGAAAGTAATTGTATAGCAGCTATGAAAAAAACACAAGAAAGCAATTCAGACCCTAACAACAGTTGCTGGTAAAAAGATATTCGTTTTTCTTTATCGGTGAAGATAAAAAAAAATTATGCTTTACCAACATTCAAGATGGATTTGGGCTATACGCCTACACCGTGTTGAGAAATGAACCTCGGGAAGCATTGTCCAAAACCAAATAAGGAGATAACCAAGTACAACCATACTATTAACCGTGCAATTCTTACGGTGAGGAATATGATTATATGACTCAGAGATACGTTCAACGTTGACATAGGTTAAGAATAATTTCGTAAAACTAAGGAAGAAGAAATATGGATGCAGCATTCTCATATGCTTAGTAGAACATGAACAGGGAATATAGAAAAAAAGTCAAGAGTCACAAAGTGAAGGGAAATGGATCAGAAAATTAGAGAAAGATCCGGAAATAAGGATGTAGATGTACCTGGAAAGCATTGATCATGAAAAGTAGATAATTAATTTTCTCAGGAATTGTCAAGCTTCTACCCTGCAGTAAGGTCTTAAACTGTTAGATAAAACAGAGAATAGAATAGTAACTTAGCACTAATGGAACAACCAATCAATTTTTCACAATCTATCAAAGCACAGAAATGTTCAAACATATGAAACAGCCACAATCAGAAAGTTATCTTAGATAAAGAACAGTTCAGTTCACCTTAAGAAAAGAAAAACAACGTGACAACCACATTCTAGCATGATGTGAGACGCATGAATGCGTCACATGTTGACGATCAATTAAGAGAAAGAAACAGCAACCTGGAGGCCAAGATGATCGGAAACAACAGCTTTCTGGCATTCCAGTTGTTCATTAAACAAGCTCCCATGAAATTTTAGAACTCTATATATGCATGATAGAATAAATATACCAAACAAAATCATGCCATCTATCAAGATAAAAAGTAGTAGGTGATGCTGACCATTATAAATTCTTCTTTATCACTAAGCAAAAGATTTCAACAATTGCTTAAAGTTTTCGACAGATACTAATCATATCATATATCATATATATATATATAAGAGAACCCTAGGCCCGCCTACGTGGCGCCACCACAAACCAGAATTCCCTTTTAAATTATTTATTTCCAAAACTAACCTTTCATTTCATGAAAAGTTGTGACTTTTATGAAAGATTGTGACCACTTTTCCAAATAGTTGTGACCTTTCCGATAAGGCACAACAGACATTTGTTCACACTACCCTTTGTTGTCTATAAATAGAGGGATTTCCTCTCATTTTAAAACAATGAAAATTCTGAACTTCTTATTCTTCTTCTTTTTCTTCTTCTTCTACACAATTAAATATTCGTGTACTTTGCTCCTGTTGAGTTGCTCACTAACATCATTGCTTATGTTACAGATCCTGGTATTTTTTTTACGGTCATAACTTTATGCTTATGTTATTAAAGATAAATGATAAGATGTTATAATTTTCATTTTCCTTTACATTATTAATGTTCGTTAGTACGTAATCTTGTATGTAAAATAATATATTTTTTTAGTTTTAATGACCGATAGGTTTTAAGTATTATTTCATAAATTTCGTGATATTAAATTCCCGCGCGAAGCGCGAGTAATTTTACTAGTTACCAGTAAGGTTACATACAGCAGGAAAGTATGTGTTTCTTACTTAACTCTGCACTAGTAGTTGTTGTCATTTTCTTTTCCTGCATAAATTACACTTGCACAACTTAAGCGAAAATGTGAAATCTATGTACGTATATTTTATGTGATTAAATGTGAAATAAGAAACAAATGTATTAGCAACATCTGTGGAGAGCACCTAAAATAGACAATAATTCCCTGAAGGTGACTCACCCTTTACATAAGCTACCTTATTTTAAAAATGTTTTGTGATAACTCATAGCAAAAATAAAAATATTTAATTTTAAAAAAGATAAAAAGATTTTTAAAAAAAGAAGATATTATTATATAGTAAGACTTTCTCATATTATTGAATTAAGAATTTTTTTAAATTAAACCACTAAAATATGTTTAGCCCAAGACAAAAACAAACCTCTTTCAGCCGAAGAACCCTATCAA
>JAJOOE010002391.1:0-45447 GCA_036250405.1 Solanum raphanifolium
TCAAGTTTGGTGACTGAGCGTTGTGGATCAATCATTGTAATGGAAGCTCAACTTTGACATGTGTTGTATTTGCTGGCATGTTTGTGTTTATGTTTTCGGACAATATTCAGGCTTGAACTGGAAAATGTTGATGGGACATGCAGAAGGGGTTTCAAATCTCGGTTCGTCGACAAAATTGTTGCTTTCTGACCCTGAATCAGAGTCAGATGGAGATGAAGAAGCTGATACTCCTGAGAAGATACTATATATGGCTTCTTTTGATGAACTTGGAGAGAAAAGTGTTCAGTATGACACTATAATATGGCTCTCTATATCATTGCTTCTGGTTTTAGCTTGGGGAATTGGAATATTTATGTTACTCTATCTGCCTATGCGAAGATATGTGCTTAAAAAGGAAATTTCATCACGCAAACTTTATGTTACTCCAGATGAAATAGTTTACAAGGTATGCATAGCTTGGTCAAGTCATGCTGTTTCCTTAAGACAATATAGAGCTGATACAGCTGCTTTTTGTGTCAATTGTAGGTGTCAAGACCTTCATTCATACCATTTTGGAAAGACATAAAATTTGAAAAGCATGTTCCTCTACCTTTAGTGATAGATATCATTATTGAGCAAGGTATCAACTGTAACTTTTCATATCCAGTATCTTATCTTCTTTTGTTTTTTTGGGTACAATCTCATTTCAAAATTTTGCATTGATCGGCCATCCATTGATAAGGAGGTTGTAATGTAGGGATGTATGCTGGACATGAATCAATCAACTACTCCTCGATTCTGAAATAGAAAGCATAACTTTCAAATGATTTTTGTGTTCCTATTTAAAGTTGGAGTTTTCCATCAAGACTTGTGGGCTAAATTCTAAATAATACTACGCAGCAGTCTCATTGAATGCTTTTCTCCCTGCTAGTGGCTACTATTATCTATCTATAGCCAAAAGCACATAATTACATCTCTTCCCTTTTCCTCAAAACTTATAGAAGCGATATGGAGCAGTAACTTCTCAATCTGTTGCTTCTGGCAAATCTTACATTCTCATGAACATCTACTAGTAATTCATGAAAAATATGTATCCCTGTTCAACTGTCACGTTTTGGATAAGCAGATCCTTGTTGCCACATCTTTGAGAAACAATTTAAACTTGTCATTTCGAATTTCACAAGAGTTGAACTTATGTACGTCTTTCTCTGATGTAAAGAGCAGTAGAGATGGTATAGTATCCAATAAAAAAAATAAAAAAAACTTTAAAGAAAAAAGAGAATCTTACTTGATGGCCTTGTGGTGTATAAAGTAGTTAATTGACTCTTTACTCTTTACTACAAGAGTAAACAGTTTCTTAGAATTTTGGGTAGGAAGAAATGGAAAGCAAGTATAGGCATGAGCAGATGGGTGTTAAGCATACCATAATGCAACTAATAGACACTAGCATGGCGATTCTCTTCCAGTTCATAACAGTCACTATTACTTCCACCTGTTTGTGTTCTTTTTCCAATTCATTATCTTCTTGAAATCCCTTCATTTAAATAATTTCTCTTTTGTTCTTTCAATTGTTTTACTTGATAACGTTTTTTCTTTTTTTGATTCTTTATAGTACCTCATGAAGGTCTCTTGTGCCCTATTGCTGTTAAAACTTTACCAATTTAATTTTGTAGGTTGCTTGCAGTCAATGCTTGGACTACACACCTTCAGAGTTGAAAGTATAGCACGTGGAAAAGCTGCACCAGTTGATGAACTACAGGTGCAAGGTGTGCATAATCCTGGACTCCTAAGGAAGGTAAAATAGCTGTTATGTCCTGTGAAACTCCCCCTTTGTTCTTTTTCTCCTTTTTTGCTTTTGGGGTTTGTCACTCAGTTTATTAGTTTCACTGCTCTCTGATTTTGCTTTTTGTGGGCTCCTTGGCAGACGAGAATATTGATGATTCTGAAGTGCTAAGTGTCATTACATTATTTTCAGGTCATCGTAAATGAAGCATCAAAGGTCATACATGTTGGAAGGAGTTGGAGAACTGTGGTTCAAGGTGGTGATGGTGCTGCATCCGTTTCGAGATCACCATCTAAAACTTCAAGGGTAAGAACGATTTCCAACATTTTAGCATAATCAAATCCTTGGAAGTAGTATCTCTATATTTCTTTTTGTCACCACTAAATATTTCCCATGGGGTCTTTTTGAGATGTTTAGTACCAGGTTGTTTTCAGAAGGCCACTTTGTTTAATTTATTGTTATGGGCGTAATTCATTTTTAGAAAAAGGGAAAAGTTACTGCTATGCACTTAACTTCTTTTCCAAAAATCACAAGACAATTTTGTTCCTTTGAATGTATGATAATAAAACACAAAGTTGTATTGAAATTCCTGATCACTATAATGTACTGCGGAAGGGAAGATTTGATTCTTTGTTTCGAGCAATGTAGTGTGGAAAACATAATCGAGAAGCATAGTGAAGCAAGGTCACCATGTCTCGTTCTTTCAAATGATTTCCTTTTTACCTATTTCATTTCATCTGGACTGATTATGTACAGAGATTCAGTGTTACACAGTTTTATCTTACATTGATAATCCATCATTATCATGGATGGACGATGTAAATCAGATCCTATCAAAATGCTTCTTTCTACCTAATTTTATTTTTAATATTTGAACTTGCATCTATCTGTTATGCAGCTGACGGGCTCCCCACGCCATGCTTCCCTGGAGCACAGGGGTTTTGTACCTTCTGATTTTCTGCTTCACAAGCTTGACGAAGTTAATAAATCAGTGAAGGTGAATATCCTGTCTATTGCTGATTGTTGCTTTCTAAATACTTGACATTTATCTCCTTGAATACTGTTTTAAGTTTTTAAGATGTTCTGCTAGGCAAATGAACTGGTTATGATCTTATTAGAAACTGTGAACATAAAAGCAATGAGTTAGAGCTCCATTTCATTCATAACATATTCCTCGTGCCATGTTTTTTAAACTCTCACACATAAAAAATCTTCTCTTACATGATCAGAAAATCGAGTTGCTTATTGAGAAGTCCCCAGCCACTCCAGGAAGCAGCTAACGGAGTTTGATATATGTCTTGGTCTCAACTACATCACCGTGCTTAAATGAACCAGAAAAAGTTGCTTACCTAGAATCTCTCAAGCAACCCAGAAAACAGCTATGGGTGGTCGGTTTGTGCCTCATTGACTTTTCTTCGCAAGAGTTACGTGACCAGAAAAGAAAATATGGCATGCAACTCCAGGAAGCAACTATTGCCTTTGAGCCATAAGATGTCATCATTTGTAATGTAAATAACTGGTTTACGCCATTGTGTGTGAAGTCTTCACAGCAGTTTTGGTCGATGCATATATATAGTGGGACATTTGAAACATGAGCCTACATCAAAGTTTTTGTTCATTTCTTTCTTTGTATTTGCAGAGAGACTGAATTGGAGGCCAAAAGAAGCTTGTCGTTTGTTATAATGAAATAGTACTATAATACTATGTTAGCTATATATCCTTTTAGAAATTGTGAGTATTTACCAACTCTTACAAATGTTATGTGGGAATTGGGATCATGAAGATGGTATATTTTGTTAATTATTCATTTGATAAAGCTTATGCTTCAACTTCAGGAAAAACTGCAAAATTCGTATGTAGTTTGAGCAACATAAATTGTTTTGCAATACACAACATCTACACCTTGTTTGGATGGTTGTTACATGATGAATACTATATTTAGAGGTATTGTACGATTTTTCACCGTTCCATAATACAATGCCACCAATAATTTGAATAACAAACTTATAATTTTATCAACAAGAAAAGTTAAGAGTAAAGGGTAAAATGTATGGAAAATCTTATCGACCATCTAAACTTTATCTTTTAGGAAAAGGTATGATGCAAAACACTATGACACCAAAAAGGTTGCCAAATTCACCAAGATCCAACAAGATCTCTTCAGGAAAAAAATAAAAAGAACAAAGAACACCAAGATCTCTAACATCAATTTGGGAAGCTAAGAGATCTCATAGAAATTGAAAATGAGTAGCAAGAAAATATTGATAGTTGGTGGCACAGGTTACTTGGGTCAGCATCTTCTGCAAGAATTCACGGCAACCCAAGATACTCTTCCATATGCTTTCTCATTAGCCTTTACCTACCACACTAACCCCCCTCCTGAGCGCCTACTGAAAGCCATTCCTCATGCCCTACCCTTCCATGTAGATTTACGAACCGGCAATGGCTTTGATGACATCTCACAAAATTTTGGGCAGGTTTGAATTTTACACTACAAAGTTACTAAAGATTCCATCTTTCTCTTTTAGGGTTTCAAGAATTGCAATTATTTTGCTTGCATTTTCAGTTTTGGTGATTGATAGCATCTGACGAAATGTTTGTCAAGTTTTTTGGGGGTGAAAGTGTAAAACTTATGGTTCAATCCACTAAATAGGTTCAACTAGTAATAGAATCTGAACACATAAATCCAATGGGTTGTGGTAGAATTTTGATTTCAAAATCGAACTCATAAAGTTCAAATTTTGAATTTCATGGTTTGCATTTACTGTACACAGTTACTAAAGATTACATTTTTATTCTTTTTTTTTCACTTCTATTTTGGTGATTAAGATATGCATCTTCATATATGTATATAAGGTTTGAAGAAAGTTTTAATATTTAATAAGAGAAGTCTTATTTGCGTCGACTAATATCACTCAAGGCTGTGAATTTATTTAGGTGTAGTCTTTGCTGTCTGTTTGTTGTCATCTAGGATAAATACCTGAAGTAGCTGGTGGATTGTATAGTAGGTCAAAATTTATTACTATACCAGTTAAAATGTCCATAATAGCTAATACCAAGCTTTGTAATGTGAATGAGCAGCCTGAAGTTGTGGTTAATTGTGCTGCACTTTCTGTTCCACGTGCCTGTGAAGTGGATCCTACTGCTGCCATGGCTATTAATGTGCCTTCTGCTCTTGTTAAGTGGTTGTCAAGTTTTAGCAATGGCGGTACTGTTCTGATTCACTTGTCTACTGATCAAGGTAACACACGACGAAATCATTGTAGTGACAACAGCTAATTTTTCACAGAAGTTAGAGAGTTTCTTGCTTCTGTCTTGAGCTGGTTATGCTTCTTAGGCTAACTGTGTTGGTTTCTATGGGGGAGGAGAATGGTAAAACATTGACTTACTTTCATTGGTAAAGTTTGGTCATTGTTTCACTTATTTGGTACAGTTGGAAAAAAAGTAGATGATGAGAATAGTAAAATGGACGTACTTCCTTCCTTTGTAGGACTTCTGGGAGTGAAAAGTTGCATAGCTGAGTACACAAGTCCTCAGCTATTGCCATACTCCACTTCTACTTGGTTACCTGGCAGCCAATTCTTCCCTCATCTTACAACTTTGTTTCAATGTTACTTTGGAGCCTTTGAATCCGTCTCCACTGATATAACGGATTCTCCTTTTTCTTTTGTTAAAAAAAGGATCACCTATTTCATCAGATGTTAAAGTTTATCCACTCACTGAACTTTTGAGTTAGATGCAAAGATGCAATTTTTGGCATTTCTTAACAGTTGGTGTAGCACTTTGCCAGTTTTATTTGTTGTTCCGTTACACATTCTTCAAGATAATATAGCCAATGGGCAATGAGGTGCGTGTCTTAGAGCTTTTGTGCCTTCATGGAAGTGTTGCCTAAGCGAGATCTTGTGCCTAACCTGCCATGTGCCTCTTGGTTTAAGGCGACTCAATTGTGTCTTTAACAACACCACTGGCTATCAATATCATAGGAGCCAAACTCTATATACTTATTAACTTCTTGTGTTACCTCTGCAATCCCTACCTAAGAAACTAATTCTGGCACAAGGATGAACTGGTCCTTCTAAAGCATGGGTAATTTTTTTAATATAAAGGAAAATAGCAAGTACTAGTAAGATGCTTAAAATTAATAGACACTTGGCTAAGGAAGATGCTGACTTAAATTCCTGGTGCATAAATTATTGAGAAATAGGAAGTTAGCTTCTGTTCACCAATTCCCCTGATATATTTGTTGGTGAATGCTTCATATTATTTATTTTGCTGTATTCCTTTCCATGAATAGATTTGAAGAAGCTGTTTACAACCTTAGCATCTGTAGATCAAGCACTCTCACCTGTGATATAATTTTATCAAATTGTTGAATGTTCTCATGTGGCTGGATGAACAATCATTTAATTATTGAATGTTCTCATGAGTCATGTCTTTTGACTGATGCAACCAATTTTCTTGAGACTAGGTGAAACTAATTAGACTTTTATCTCAGTTTATGAAGGGACCAAATCCTTCTACAAGGAAGATGATGAGACCCTTCCTGTGAATGTTTATGGAAGATCAAAGGTAGCAGCAGAGCATTTTATATCTGCAAATTACTCAAATTTTGCAATTTTGAGGAGCAGTATTATTTATGGACCTCAGACTGTCTCCCCTGTCCCAAAATCACTTCCAGTTCAGGTGAATACAATGAACTTCACCTTGTTCTTGCGCTTGTCTAACTTCATTAAAGGGTTGTTCTTGTTCAGTAGAATAAGTGGGGGCTATAGTAGCCTCCATGCCTTTTCTTTTGTGTGATTTGGAATTTAAACACGGTATATCTTTTTTTGAAGCTTAACCTAATCACTTCATATCATGTCAAGCTTTCCTTTTGTTTGGCCTGTAACTAGATTTAAACTTTTAATAAAATATAGTTGATATTTAGATGTATTCAAGCTTGCAAATTATATTTGGTGCTCTACATGCAATTACTATTGAATTCCATCTATTTGTCCCCTATATTTGGACTCAATGGCCATCATGGGGGTGATTGGCTCTATTGAGCTTTATAATAGATATCACTGTTGTTACATCAAACTGAACATAAAATTGAATACTTACTCATGATTCTATATGATACAACAACAGTAAAAACTGCATCTAAATCCCTAGCAACTCTATTATGATTTATGGCTTTAAATTACTTGACTGCTGGGCTTTGAGCTGATGCTTCACGTGAAAATCTGCAGTGGATGG
The DNA here is from genome assembly GCA_036250405.1 of Solanum raphanifolium. Taxonomy (NCBI): domain Eukaryota; kingdom Viridiplantae; phylum Streptophyta; class Magnoliopsida; order Solanales; family Solanaceae; genus Solanum; species Solanum raphanifolium. The sequence continues at coordinate 7,001 of JAJOOE010002391.1, forward strand.
ATAGTGTTCTTGCAAAGGGAGAAGCCATGGATTTTTTTCATGATGAATTCCGTTGTCCTGTCTATGTTAAGGATCTTGTGACCAGCATATGGACACTAACAAATAAATGGATCTCAGGTTTGACATGCTTTGACCCTCAAGACTGATTTGCGTTGATCAAAGTAACACAGCTTTTTGACAAGTCTCTGTCTGTATTAACAAATATGTGATACTTTTGTTCTTCAGTTTCTAATTTACATGTGTGCGCTATGTTACTGAAATTTCACTATGATCTTCTAGCATCGGTTCTTTGTTTGTGGTAGTTTTCCACATATTTAATACAACCTTTCTTGCTGCATGAGGATTTGATTCTTTTGAAGTATATGATTGAGTTAACTGGAATATAATCCGAAACAAATAATTCAGCTCAGTGTTCAATGTGGTGGTTCACTATGACTCAAGAAAAGTTCTACAATGTGACTCTAACAATGCTCATAACCGGTTTATATTTAAAGCTATGTCTAACTTTTTCCTTTTAAAGCCTTCTAGTAAAGTTTCTGATGATACAATTTACTTGATTTTCCATCTCTCCTTGACTTTTGCGTTTTACCACATGATATGTGTTGTTTCCAGAGAAGGAGCCAATGCAGTTACTTCTGAACGTGGGTGGACCTGATCGAGTTTCCAGGGTTCAGATGGCTGAAGCTGTTGCACATATTCGAGGTTATAATTTGTCATTGATCAAATCAGTATCCTCATCAACTGTAAGTAACATTGGTTTAACATTACCCTGACATTTGCATGCACGCGCACAAACAAATTTTCAGAAAATCTCTTTACTTTTCTCATTTACCTTCTAGCTTCTGTTGTATCAAGCTTTCTCAATGGTAAAATACATGATATTTCGATTTGCTTTCATTGTCGTTACCTCTCTCTGTTGTGTTACACTACAAGCACAACAGAGTTCAAGAAAGTATCATCACTGCTGTTTTTTTCTGCAAACCACATACCTAACATATGTGTGTTATTATCTGAACATTATAGGTTAACCGTGGCGTTAAATCTCCAGCAGATATATCCATGGATATCACCAGATTAATTCAGACACTCAATATGTCACCAACTTCATTTAGGGATGGTGTTAAATTGACACTTGAAGCTGAATTTGCTTCTGCATCATAGTAGTTTTTGTCTTGCTCTTTGCCAGAATTCTCATCTTTGTGTCATTGTGTGTATTCGTTTTGTCAAATTATGTTCATCTTTTCAGAAATATAATTTGACTTCATAATTTATCAAAAGATTTTGGATCTTCGCACTCAAGGGCATGACCTAATGGTTTAGAATCATGAGGTTTGCATTCAAATTCAAGTGACCGAGTTACAACAAGTACATGTAAAATTAGTTGATGTGTGCCTAAACTAGCTCAGACATCTCCATTATATAATAAAATAATATAAAGTTTAGCTTCAGATACAAATGCATCATAAAATGTCAAAGATTACAAAATCTATATTTGGTGATTTTTTATTTTTTTTGGTTTCCTATTTGGTGATTTTAATGTCAGTAGAATCTTTATTTTGTAGGAAGTTAAAACAACCGATGCATATGCATGCACTGGAGGATATTGACTACAAGCAGTGGCTATGGTCACAAACTCACAGTAGCCCCGTCATTGGTTCTAATCATTTTTTAAAAGAATGATGTGTGTTATATTCTATCTTATATGGCTCGTATTACGACAATAACATACTGAGTGAAATTACATAGGCTAGGTTTGCCTATGCTGGAGTGTGTATAGACCTTATCCCTACCTCGTGAAGGTAAAGAAACTGTTTTGAAAGACACTGAACTCAATAACACATCAAAAACACATTTTAGAAGAGAAAACAAAAATAGTGAAAGACATCACAAATATTTGATTGGAAAATAAAATAAAAAGAGATTTGATTTTGAATTTTAAATTTTCCCAAAAAAGACAATTTGATGCACTAAAGTATTTGCTATGCATGTACGGTACGGAAAAAGGCAGAATATAATATTTCTGTTTTCATGGTTTGAGTTCATAACTTTCTGATCACATGGCAATAACTTTACCTGTTATTTCGAGACTCGTCTTTCAAATTTGCAGCTGAAAAAGTAGATATGCTAGTCAATGAAACAGTCAAAACGCGAAAGAATCAACATTTTACGCGGAGAACACTGAAATCAATGGTCATTTTCCTTTTAGAATCAATTCCAAAAATCCAATTTGTGTTCATGACTAATCAAAAAAGAAATAAAATCAATTTCTATTCCAAAATTTCACTTATTTGGTTGCATTTGCATGCCCACCATTCATAATAATTGTGCTGCTTTATTCTTGTTCTGTAAATAATACACTACGTAGCTGCGCAACAAAATAGAATTATTCCATATGGTATTTAGAAAACTTTATTTAACATGATAAGAAAATGCTACCTCCACTTCGACTAGTATATATGTCACTGTAATTTTGAAGAGATTAAAACTATATCAGATAACTAATATCAAAGTAATCTTATCTTGGAATTCATTTTAATGATAAAGTAATTTAGTAACAACAATAATGTCTAGAACAACTTACGCACAACTGGACCGATTCAATATAGTGGGTATATGCTACCTTCTAGTATTTTATGTTGTTTTATCAGTAACTAGCATAAAAATTTAAAACGATTTCATTAGTATAAAATTAAATTTGAAAAATATTACGAGTGAGTAATTTTTAGAAGAGATTTTTGATTAATATTCATTTGGTGATCATAGGAAAACTCAATAAAGAATAAGTCTAAGAAAAATAGCATTTTAAATAGTTAACGTTAAGGTTACTTATGAGTTATGCAAAGCATATTTGGAGAATAAATTCTCGGTGACAAAATAAATTAAATAGATATCATGTTGGAACATAGAAAGCACGTATCTGGTACTATAAAAGGTAGTACCTTTTCTTTTTTTCTTTTCAGGTATTTGGTATCCATATTAAAATCTGATTAAATTTGAATTCGCATCCGAAAATTTCATATTTCACATTAGGGCATCTGATTAAATTCGAATTCGCACTCGAAAATTTCACATTTCACATTAGGACTAAAGCACTCCTTTATAAAGACAACTTTATATTCAAGGGGACTCGAATTCAAGACATATGGTTAAGAATAAATAAATATTTACCACTTCACCACAACCTTGATTGATATAAAAGGTAGTACCTTCACCAAGTAATAATTAGTATTGCAAATTTAGCCTCTCACCAGAATCAAAATCTCCTTAAAATTTCAAATTATTCCAATAAATAAATAAAAGTACAATTTAGCCTTACACTTCCAAAGGAGAATCTTCATAAAGAACATGGGCACATATCAGACCTACGTAGGCATTGAACTAACGTGTCGTTTGGCAAAATTAAGTATTGTAAAAGTGAATGAAATAATACCTCCAATACTATCATAAGTAAATTTTAGATTTAAATTCTATCAATAGATTTATTTTTTGAGACACTTTATGATTAAATTTATTGTACTTTTGAAATTATAATTCATAATATAATAATTTTGATATGTTAGTGATATATATATATACTATGTATATCAATATATCTAAGATGGGTTCATTTAAAACCATTAACTCCAAAATGCATTCGCTTTTAATCATTATTTATTGTTCACGCATATATATAATAATATACACACACGCGTGTGCGTGTAGGAGTATGAAAGAAAATAATTTCTAATTTTTTAATGTTTTGGTCGGAAAAATTTGTACAATATTTTTTGTAGGACAAACGAGCAAAATATTTCCCTAATAGAAGTAGGAAAAACTTTCATAGGTGATATTCCACATTTGTTGTTCCTCCCACTCTCCAATTAGGGATGGGCACGGTATAGTATATACCGAATAACCATATCATATCAAAAAATTTAATACCGTAGTTGTGGTATTATGGTATTTGATATGGTATATGGTATACATTTTATTTTTTTTGGTATACGATACGGTATTTGGTATTTAGAAATAATATACCGAACTACCAAATACCATACCAAAGTATATAGTTACATAAATAACATATATTATTAAAATACTAACAAATATGCAACCTAGTATTAGTATAAACTAATTTTTTAGAAGTAAAAACCTTGACTACTCTATTTTGATTGAAATGTATTTGAATTGTAATTGATTAACAAAAGGAGTTGTTTGTACTTTATTTTGCATATATATTTCTATATGCGTAATGTGTTAGTATAATACAATTGAGACATTATTTTAATTATCGAAGACATAGTTTTCTATCATACAAATATATATTAATCAAAATTGAACACATTATGGTACCAATTTACTATACTGTAGAATATTGAAATCGAACTTCAATTTACCGAACCATACCGAATTAAATTGGTATGATGATGATATAATGTTTTAAAACCAAATACCAAAATTATGGTATCAAAATTTTCAAATACCGCACCGTACCATACCATGCTCACCTCTATCTCCAACACACATTATCTTCACCTCTGTCCTAAATTAAATGTTTTACAACAATGTTTACTCAGATTTAGCTTACTGCCTTATGAGAAACTGCCACGTGGTACCACGATACTCCTTACTACTGGACCCACATGAGCCCAATAATCTATTATTGGCTTACACAAATTTCCCATTTTACCCTCTCACTGCCCGTGTGGCAACATGCTGACCGTTCACTAAAAACTCTCCAATACCGGGCGGGCAGCACTTTAGCCTCTGCCCGTCTGCCGTCACAAGACTTCCAACTCAACAGCTTCAAGTTTCCACTGCTAATGTACTACTCCCTTAAAAGTATTTCCTTATTAGTTTCTTAAAAAATAAATATATTTTTAAATTTAAAAATATTTATTTAATTTTTTTAAATCTTCTTAGCTTCAAGTTTGACTTTTTATTTTTCACTTAAAAACTACTCATCCGTTCACTTTTACTTGTCACTTATTTCTAAAATATATTTTTATTTTTACTTGTCACTTTTGATATACCAACAAAAAACTATATTTTTTTTTCATGTTTTACCTTCAACATTAAATATTATTTCTCAAATCATTTTTCAAGACATCATTTAATATGGTTATATCAATAATTATTTTCTTAATGAGTGTGCAACTCAAAGTGTAATAAGTAAAAATGAACAAGAAAATACTTTTTTCAAGTCAATCCAAACAGATTCTAACTTTTAGAAATTTTTTATAGTTTCTATCCTAAATATTTTAGACAATAGCTTCTATCTAGCTAAATTGTGATATTAGTCTGATTAAGAAATTTTTTAAATATAAGATTGTTTAGTGAATCTAATTTTTTTTTGTAAAACTATAGTATAAAACATTGACCACCCAAAGAATGTTAAAATAATTAATAATAGTATTATCAAGGGATTAATAATTGTGCTTACAATTAATAAGACCACCATAAAGAATGTTAAAATAATTAGGATTCCTAATTAACTCCATCTGTTTAAAAAAGAATGACCAATTTTTATTTTTTTTAAAATGACTTTTATTTTTTATAACATTTTAATTTCAGTTTTTCACGTGACATGTTTAACACCACAAGATTATAGAGCAATTTTGTACATTTGACATAACTTTAATTTAGGACCACAAAATTTAAAAGTCTTCTTTATTTCTTAAACTCCACGCCAAGTCAAACTAGATCACCCTTTTTAAAACGGAGAGAGCAGTAAATATGAAACATTTAAAAAATGTGCCTAGCAACTAATAAGACGATCTTAACCTTAAAGAATGTTATAAAGATTAAGATAAAGGGTGTGAAAATAACCCTTAAAAAGAAAGCGTCAAAAAAAAGAAGAAGAAAAGTAAAAGGAATATAAGCAGCAGCGTTGAAGGAGAGTATAAATATCTGGTACTTGACTCTTTCACATATTCATGGAGTTGTAGTGTTCTTCATCTTCTTCTTGTTGAACTGGAATTCAAAGTTTTGTTGATTCAATTTTTACTCCTTTTTTTTTATTTATATAAGGAGCGTGCAATGTGGAGAGTGGCTCGATCTGCGGCGTCGACTTTCCGCCGTACGCGGCGGTTATCGACGGCGATTTCAGCTCCATGTATCGTACACAAGCGCGGTGCTGATATTCTTCATGATCCTTGGTTCAATAAGGTAAGATTTTTTTATTAATTTTGTTTTCAACTGTTAGCTTCAAAATTAGCGTTTACTCATGATCTGGTTTATTTTTATTTTATTATTCGAGATTTTGTTTCGAAAGTTATTCAGCTACAATTAGTTGAAATTATTGCAGTGAAAAATAAGGTTTTTGGTTAATCTAGAGGTGCCGCAATTTGTTTGGGACCGAGGCGTAGTTGTTGTTGTATGGAAGTTTAATGCAATACTGGATTTGCCAAATACTGGTTACTTTTTGTTGGTTTGTGTTGATGTACTTTGTAAACTGGATTATGTGATATGAGTCCTGAGATGCTACTTTTGAAGTACTGTGTCCACCGACTAAATTTTTCACCTAAATTTTGATGTCTAGTTGGGAATTTTATTGAGGAAATGGATGTAGAGGATTTATAAAGCCAACTGAACTATGGTTGTGTTATTACTGGTGTTGTAGATGGGGTATATTATGAGTTAAATTTTGCTTGTAAATTGTCCTATAAGTTACTCTTTAACAGGAGAAAATGCGGTGCTCTGGCAAAAATTAAGTTGGTGTGATTCCAGAAAATGAAAGGAACTCTACTGAAATTTCATAAGCCAAACATAGAAGCAGAATAGAACACATATTACGGAGGACCTCATTAGGATTTTTAATCTTCTGTGTTTTGTAACAAGAAATTTTATGAGTAAAACATTATGCATAGATATCCACAGTGTCATGGTGTTTAGGCTGTCCAAGAAGGCATATGGTTCTATATTTTTCTGAGCATCAACCTTTATATGGAACATGTGGTAGTAAATTAACAAGAAGATAAAAAGTAATTTACATTATATCTTCAAGAGTTCAGGATTAAGCTTTATGTTTCTCGAGAGACCATGATTTATACAACCTTAGTAAAGAGACCAGGATTGATACAACCTTAAGAATAGTACAATTTTCTGATAATGATACATACGAAGGAAAAGAGATTACAATACGACTGATTCCTATTAAATTGTGTAAAACATCTCATCTAAAAGCTTAATCTGTAGATTCATTTTCAAAGGCCAAGTGTTTGTACAAATTCTTGTTAATGGGTAGTGTTGAGACAGGAACCCAGGATCTTTGCCTAGCTCTAATACCATGCTAAATTATGTGTACCTTCTCATCTAAAAGTTTTAACGGTTAGAGAGAACAAACTTTATTTACTCAATTATGCTTTCAAAGTTTGTAATAGTTGAATGCAACTGATGTAACTTGATGTTATTATCTGCAATAAACAAAAAACAGGACACGGGATTCCCAATGACGGAAAGAGATCGATTGGGTCTGCGTGGTCTCCTCCCACCTCGTGTAATATCATTTGAACAGCAATATGACCGCTTCAGTAAGTTGGCTATTTTATACTTGGCCCTTGTTGCTTGCGTGAAACTTAGTATTCAGCTCTTTATAGTAACAAAAGGGCACTATGCTCAATTTATTCAGAAGAAACTTTCTGCTCTCTCTCTCTTCCGTTGTTTTTGGCTTCTAACTTAGATAGAACCTGGTTTTAAAGTACTTGTGGGTTTTGGTTCGAGGTAATATTACCCACAAGTACTTCGAAGTATGTTGAGAACCAATACAGACAATGAGAACTGCCATCAAAATTTGACGAGAACATCAACTTAGTTTGGTAGTAGTACTTGTGGGTTTTTTCATCTATCAATCTTTTATCCTTTTTCTTTGGCAGGGTGGAGAGTTCATCCCCTTAGAAATTTCCTAAAACAAAATTCTGGTTGTTATTAGTTTTCACAAGTGCTTTCAGAGCGAACCATGTTGGTGAAGATTCTTGAACATGGATGAACGGTTCAGTTAGTTTTCACCAGACTATCTAGTAGTAACTAGAAGAAAATGCTTGATAGAATGAAGTGCTGGAAGAGCTGTCTAAGTTTGTTCGACATGTTTATTACCTACCAGTGTGATTTATGAGGTGTCAACATTAAGCTCTCTAATTTCAAATATTCCAAATTTTTAGGGGAATTTTAATGAGGCTTGAAAGCACCATCTACTTTGACTTCTTTTTTTCCCTAGGGCTTTGGTTTAATGGCAAAGGTAATATAACATGGAATGTATAGTTGACGCACATCACAAGTTTGAATCCTATTGTGAACCAAGTCTGGTGTTTAAAAATAAAAAAAAAACAAGGTCTGGTATTTAAGTGAGTAAAGGGTGAACCCATTATCTACTGAGCTTTTTCAAAGCTGGAAACAACAGATTTCTTGGTTATTGGAAAAAAGTAGTTTGGGATCTTTTATATTTTGGCTTTCTTGTAAGTAGTCATGTTGCATGTCGGCACCAACATGTGTTAAAAACTCTATATTTAGTTTCTCCCTGCTGAAAAAGAGACGAGGAATTTCTGGAACATTTAAAACTTCTTTTTTAAGAAAGATTTCTGGAACATTTAAATCTAATCTTGCTGAAAATTAAAATATTTTACTTTTTGTTCCAATCTTCCATTTTGACTGCATTCTGTTAAATCTTCTAGAAAGTTTTTTTTTTTTGTCTATTCATCTATCTTATGTATCATACTCAGGCACGCTATATCCATCAGTGTATTGTTATGTCTTCTGTTTAGTAAGTTTGTTGTAAGATATACGTTGTGAATTATGTTGTGTGATATCATATTCTTTCTTTTGTTGTACCGCTAGTGGAGTCATTTCGGTCACTTGAGAAAAATACTGAGGGTCAACCAGACAGTGTTGTTTCGTTAGCAAAATGGAGGATCTTAAACAGGCTGCATGACAGGAATGAGACACTGTACTACCGAGTAAGTCTGGTGGTTGCAAATCATGCTTGCAAATGCCAAGTAGTAAATAAACTATTTCTACCTGAAGACTGAAGTTTAATCCTGAACTTTCTTCTCAGGTTCTAATTGACAATATCAAAGATTTTGCTCCCATAATATACACTCCAACAGTAGGATTGGTTTGCCAAAACTACTCTGGCTTGTTTAGACGTCCACGTGGCATGTATTTCAGTGCCAAAGATAAGGGAGAGATGATGTCAATGATCTTCAACTGGCCTTCTACTCAGGTACTATGTGATTTCACAACTTTCTGATTTTTCAGCTGTCCCTTCTGTTGTTTCAATTATCTAGAAGTTTCAGATATATGGAGCCCTTTTTTGTCTTCTGCTTTCGCCTAATCTCTGTGTCATTTACAGAAACAAAATCTGACAATAGTACATCTTCTTTTTCTTAAATCGTATGCTGTCAAAATAGCATTTGACGCCGCCCTCCATTAAAAAATTGCCTTCTACCTTGGTACCTGGAGCTCTAGGTGACTATTTTACGGGCATTTAGTCACCCCGATGATATGAATGACTATAATGTGACTTCACCATGAAGCCTTTCAAGGATGACCCTTTCAAAATCAGGACACTTCAATTCCTCGATACTGTAAAGTTCTCCTAAAAGAATTTTTGCTACGGTAACAATCTTTTTATTTGTAAACGAAAAATAAATTAGGGTAGTCTTCTAGTGTGTGATACTTTTTTTTCCTTGATAAAAAAAAAGTATCACACACCATAGTCAAGCCAAGAGCGGATGGGGTCCCCACAAGAATCTCATGAACTTTCACAAGTCTGTTTTTTTCCCTTCAAATCCTCAAGACACTATGTGAAGCTTTGCCGCTTACACAGAACTATCCATATTGATCCGCACCATACTTTAGTTACATTACCTTCAAATAACTTTCTTCCTGTATGTGAATTTCTAGAGCCATATTCCCATCAAAACATGGTTGTAAATTTTTAGTTCACAGATACCTAATCTGCCGAATTGTGCTACCTCCTTTATGCCTTCACAGGAAATATCTCATAAGCCCTATTGACTTGTGCAGGAATTTGTGATGTTTTGTTTGGATGATGAGGAGCTAAGTTACTGGTCATTGGTTTTTTTTAAGTACAGTGACAGTTTCAGACCCAAGTTATATTATTCCTTTCAGTTTTCATTTTAGAAATTTATGTGAAATACTTGGGTACAAAAAGTTAAATAGTTGATATTTTGGAATTATGCAAAACTTAAAACATAGTGTAGCTGAGAAAATCTCCCTGACTTTAACCTCTTTGATATGGATTGTCTTTTTAGAACAAAAACTCACAACTTTGTTCAAATAGAATCACCCAAATGTATTCTCTTCTTTTGTTTGCAGGTAGACATGATTGTGCTGACAGATGGAAGTCGTATTCTTGGCCTTGGCGATCTTGGAGTTCAGGGGATAGGTATACCAATTGGAAAACTTGACATGTATGTAGCAGCTGCTGGTATCAACCCACAAAGAGTATGTATGGGAGTTACTATTTGTTCAGCAATTTGACATTCATGAGCTTTCATTATCAGTGTGTGGGTTGCGTATGTTTTGTATCTTTTGCATATGCCGCTTTGTAAATCTGAAGTGCTATGAAACATAAACGTCTTGATACGGATTTGGCAAGGATATCAGTCTGACTAACTAGCCTATCCAAAAAGACTTAAACAAAATTAAATAAAGATATGACTCCAGGTTTAAAATGAGGTTTTGTTTTAGTGTTAAGTAATGACTGCTAACACTGATGTTTGGTAAGCCTGCCTATGTCATTTCTAATTATCAGTGTCATGTTCAATTTAATCAAAATTGATGAACACACAATCTGCTCCTTGAATAATAGAACTGGTGATTGTTATACTTCCCAAACAAACAATTAACACTTCCGTGTTATGATGTGCCTTCATGTTTGCAAAATATGTTGTCTGCCAGATTTACCTATGCCTATGCCTATGCCTAACAGGTGCTCCCAGTTATGCTTGACGTCGGGACCAACAATCAGAAGCTTCTAGAAGATCCTCTTTGTGAGTAAGATTTTTTAATGCGTAGTACTTCATCCAAAAAAAGTATTAGTAATCTAATATGCTCACACCTAATTGTTTTTGGCTTCTTACATGCTGGTGGACTTTCTGGTCCTTGTGGTTAATCCTAAAAAATTATCATCTTCTTGTTGCTAGCTGTCTTCTATCTGCACATACTGCTGACTCTCTAATAAATTCCAATTCTGTAAGTTTGCAGTCTTTATGACTACAAGTATTAACTCCTAAAACTTGCTTCACCTTCCTCCTCTCTTGGGGGAGTTCACATATATGATCTGTCAAACCTCACCTCATGAGTTAGCTTTTGGGATTAAGAGTCCGTTTGGTTAGGCTGAAAAAAAGTAGCTTTTAAGTCAAAAAATAAAAAGTCAAACTTTAAATGACTTTTTAAGTCAAAAAATAAAAAGTAGGGGGAGGGGGAGTCCTACTTTTGGTTTTTAATTTTTTTAAAGTTATTTTAAAGTTATTTTAAGTTATTTTTAACTTTGTCAAACACTCCCAAAAGCTAAAAATGACTTATAAGTAGGTTTGACCAACTTTTGAGTCAATCCAAACAGGCTCTAAGTCAGGTCAAGGTCAATTTTCTTAACATGTCATCAGAGTTTGGCCCATCCTTATTCTTGGCTTACCCAATGTTGGGGCCCATGTTATATTGTCCATGCACCAAATGTCAAGTCTTGGGCGTGTAAGAGGGTGTTAAGTGTCCCACATTGGTTGAGGTAATTGGTTATTAATCCTTTTATGGTCTTGGAAAATTCTCATCTTATGAGCTAGCTTTTGGATTGAGTTATGCCCATGGTCCATTTTCTTAACACCAAATACTTGAGTTAGGCCCAATGTCCATTTTCTTAACACCAAATAGCAAACAACATTGTGGCTCTATTCAATTTGTGTTGAGTAAGGATGCAACTATTAGATATATACAGTTCTAGTTTTGAAAATTAGCCCTTTTCAACCCTCCTCATTCTGTTCTTCAAGTTGGGTGCAAGGGTTCCTGCTTCTTACAGGATTTTAATTTTACAGATCTTGGACTGCGACAACCTAGGTTGGAAGGAGAAGAATATTTGTCAATAGTTGATGAATTTGTGGAAGCTGTTCATGCTCGTTGGCCAAAGGCTGTTGTGCAGGTCCATTTATTATCAAATAGAGATATCTGATACTATTTATTTCTATTGCACTGATAAATCTGAATAATGCTAGTAGTTTGAGGATTTTCAAGCAAAGTGGGCTTTTGAGACACTGGATCGCTATCGGAAAAAGTTTTGCATGTTCAATGATGATATACAGGTAGTTTGCTTGGTCCCCGATTTTTTCTGGAGGTTATTTGTTGGCCCTTGTTCTCCTTTCTGCAGCCACCACTGACAGAAATAATTATCTTCTGCTCTTCTTGTTCAATAGGGAACAGCTGGTGTTGCTCTTGCTGGGCTATTAGGAACTGTTAGGGCACAGGGCCGGCCACTGACTGATTTTGCCAACCAAAAGATAGTGGTAGTTGGAGCAGGAAGGTAATGGCAAAATTAATTTTGACAACCTATTCTTGGTTACTAGTAAATTCTGTCTTATTTAGATGTCTGTCTGAGGTGACTTAATTTTGCATTCTCTTCTTTATTGGTTTCTGGATTTCAGTGCGGGGCTTGGTGTTCTTAAGATGGCATTACAAGCCGTTTCAAGAATGACTGGACCATCAGCAGATCCCCACTTTTTTCTTCTGGATAAAAATGTGAGGTTTTGTATATATACAGATTGCTTATGACTCATGTTGATTCAGAACATGTGAATGTGTTCCCTCTTTTTGCATGTGTCTTTTATCAAATATGTCTAACCATGCTTGCATTTTATATTGGGGGAAAACATCGGCATTAAATATTTTTAAAAAAATGTATTATAGATGAAAACAATTCTTCATTCACTAATCACATCAACAGGCCTCTGGGCTCCGTGACAAGTACCATATTTTTTTTTGTCCATGACATCTGTTGGTGTTAAAGATTTGCTTCCTTCCAACGTGATTAGTAATGGTCATTGGTGATTGTTGATGCAGGGTCTTATCACAAAGGATAGGAAAGATATTGATCCAGCAGCATTACCATTTGCTAAAGCCCATCACGAGATTGAGGGGCTAGGACTACAGGAGGGAGCAGGGCTCGCTGAAGTGGTAATGTTAATAGAATCTCTGGGCATACAAAACTAAGTTGCTCTTAGTAGAAGGATGTCCGTGCTTTGTTAAAATTTGTTGACCTTGTTTATTATTGGGCTGTAGGGGACTAATAATTGCTATCTTCATCTTAGTGCCTTTTATGCTTTCCAAGACAATAAGGCTGGCTTAAATGTTTGTCAGGTCAAAAAGGTGAAGCCTCATGTACTTCTTGGTTTGTCAGGAGTTGGAGGCATATTTCATGAGGAGGTGGGTCATGTACTTTGTTTTTTTCTTCTTTAGCATTTATTTACGACGCTCAGAGATAAGAACCGTGTCATTGGATCAGCTATTTTCAATTGTGTGACATCTAGCTAATCGTGAAACTTTATGGAAATGATTGGATCTTTATGCTCTAGCTGGCCGAAGTTACTTATTTGGCACATCTAATCATTTTACTCTATCTTTAACAAGTGTAGGACAATATTTTATTTGCATTTTCTTGTCATATATCCACATCTGGACTCCTTTGCTCTGCCTTAAATGACATCATGGAGTTATAACATATTTAAACCTTATTTTCTGGTCAATTCGCTTGATTCACTACATACTTGTGAAGCTTATGCCATTGACAATCATATCTAATCTTATCTACCAATTTGCTTCCTATTCGTTTCCTTACCTTTAGCAGGTTCCTTTCAGACTTTTATTTTTTCCTTTTTCATCCCTTTTCAACAACTAGTACTTCAAGAATTTTCTAGGATAAATCATGAGAAAGAGATACATGCGACTGTTGAAATGATCTCTATTTTCTGGAATTTTCTCGTTGAAGTATGATGTGAGGTGTTATTCGCTCTTTGGATTAAATAACTTGAACATTCTTTTTGATCAGTTAAGTCACTTGAAAGTTTCTTGCAGTAAGTCTGTTCCGTCGATATCAACTTGTGTTTGTCTTGGTGTAATGTTCAGGTGCTGAGGGCCATGAAAGAGTCAGATTCTGTTAGACCTGCAATTTTCGCCATGTCAAATCCTACAAACAATGGTTTGTCTTGTTATCCATCTTTTGCTTCCTCAATCGGCTGTTTGTCTTGATCTTGCATTTAATATTGTATATTCTGTTCTACAGCTGAATGCTGTCCTGTTGATGCTTTCAAGCTTGCTGGAGAAGATATTGTTTTTGCTAGTGGGAGTCCCTTTGCAAATGTTGATCTAGGTAGTTTCTGGTTTCTTGAATGCATTTTTTCTCTGTATCCTTAATGCATACTTGTTACAGTCGCTGAGCAACTCGTTTTCATTAATTCATCTCCAATTCCCAGTTTAAGCCTCTTTTGTGCTTATTGATGATGTATTACCTTATGAATCCTATTCTAATATGTTCTCAGGGAATGGTAAGATAGGCCATGTAAATCAAGCGAATAACATGTATCTCTTCCCTGGGTAGGTGCTGATTGTAAACCTATGTTAACTGTTTTGAATGTGTTGCACTCATCTAAGATTATTGTTGACAATTCAGCATTGGGCTAGGAGCTCTTCTTTCTGGTGCTCGAAACATAAGTGATACAATGTTAGAAGCTGCTGCTGAGTGGTATGATCTGACAATCCTGTCTCCTTGTACTTGATTTGACCATCAGTGGTGTGAGCTTTTCAATTTGTATTGTGTGTTTAGTTTAAAGCATGTGGTGCAATAAAACCTTCTCTTATCTATATATTTACTGATTTGTATATTTATTATGATCGTGCAGCCTCGCTTCTTACATGTCCGATGACGAAATCAATAGAGGAATCTTGTATCCATCCATTGACGAGTAAGTTTTTGGTCCTGGAGAAAGTATTCTTTGCTCATAGAGTTTTATTTGGAGATGTGAAATCTTAAGCACTAAATTAGCTCCACCCTGTCCCTGCAATGACTAGATATGACTGACTGATTGTTGCAACTTATAAATTTGATATCATGTTTTTATTGCGTTAGTTGAACATATTAGCGACTGCTGACTGGTTTTGGCCTTATAGGATTTCTAAGTCACATGCTTATTCCTGTCTCCCTTGTTACTACACCATTTAACTGTAATAAGCATATTTGAGGGAGTCAACATTAACAACGTACAAAATTTTGATGACAATGATGCTTCAATTTTAAGGTGCAGCTTTATAAAGCACAAACGTCTAGGTTTATCTCTCCTGATTTTGATTCTCTATGTTACATGACAAGGAATGCACACTTACTTTGTTGCTATCATGCAACAGTGACAGTAAAGTGATCAGTCTGATGAAATGTTGCTACACCCGAATCTTGTTATTTCACATGGGCAACACTTGATCACTCAGCTCATCCTTAGTTTCTCTTTTTATATATTTGTTTATTTTTTGTGAACATCCATTTAGAGATCTAATCTTTGAGGCTATGAATACGGCTACTAGTTAATCATATAGATTGTGGTGCTATTGTTGCTGAATCATTTTCTTTTCTTTTCCCACGCTTATTAATTTTCAGACCAAGTAGTGATAACCTTTGTGAGGGCATTACTAGTCATTAGATTGTTTGATGAGTTTTGGGAAACTTGTATTTTGGATGTAATTTGCACTTGCAGAATGCATTCACTAAGAGGTGGCAAAGGCAAAATTGCTTCCTACAGGTAATCGTATCTAATATCTCTTTTTTGTGTGCAGTATTCGGGATATTACAGCAGAGGTGGGAGCTGCTGTTTTACGGGCTGCTGTGGCTGAAGACCTGGCAGAAGGTCACGGTGATGTTGGGGTAAGAGAGTTGCAGCATATGTCAAAGGTACGGAAATGTTACTAGAATCTCCTAAACGAAATGAAACAAGAATCATAATGATATATACAGTTAAGAAAAATGTGTTTCCGCCTTCTTCTTTTTTCAAGAGCTTCATTCGTTGGATGCAGGAAGAGACCATTGAACACGTGAGACAAAATATGTGGTATCCTGTCTATGGCCCTCTTGTTCACGAATAGTGAAGCACTTCCTGGGTTGAGATCACAGGTCCACGAGAAGTGGAGTATGGTCTGGTGCTCTAAATTGCCTGTAAAGGTAAAACAAATTCGCAAACTTGACTGTATTAGGTGTACAATTACAAGGACAAATGTTGCTGAACCACGAAAGAGACGAGGGCTCTTCAAATATTTCATTTTTTTGTTGTAAGCCATTCTTGTTTATCTGATGAAGCATATGTAACCTTTGATTTGACTAGGAGATGTATTTGTTATCTCAGAATAAAAGCTGATACTTTCTCTCAGCAGCACCACCTATTGAACTGTATTCATTTTTGTGGTTTTTATGAAGTGAAATAGCATTTGAAACAATTTGATTTGGGCTTGAAGGTGATTGGTATGAGACGAAAATTTCACTTTTTCATGTTTGGTTGGTCAAAATTTTTGGAGAACATTTTCTATGTTTATTAAAAAAGAGGAATACGACTTCCCTGGTGGAGGTAGAGAAAACAAGTTTCCCTGGTGGAGGTTTCACATTAATTGTATTCTTTCCAACATTCAACACACCTCAAGTTCTCTCATTTTCATTGCATCATATTCCATCTCCCATAATATTTATCTTAAATTATATACAAATACTTTTAATATAATTTTTTTTTTTTGCTTAGGTACCGAAAAAAAAGAAGATAATATGAAACATTGCTAATAAGACTTCTGTGGTCCTAAGAACTTATGGCTGTCATTTGTCTCAATTAACAACCACACTTGTGATTTTTGACAATTATTTTCTTAATTATTCAATAATAGTGACGCCTTCTTTTGTTTTTTGATTATATGCCAAAAACTTTTGTATCAATATATAAATATATAAACTCTCAAGTCTCACCTGTATATACTTTTATTTATTTATTAATGACACTAGTGTATAGTTTTTCTTTCTTTTACACACAAAAACTTCATACCATGGCTGAAGCTCCCAACTTCCTGGCAACTCAACGGTAAGTACTCAATTTCACTACTTTTTAAAGCAGAATCTACCAC
Source organism: Solanum raphanifolium (assembly GCA_036250405.1). Taxonomy (NCBI): domain Eukaryota; kingdom Viridiplantae; phylum Streptophyta; class Magnoliopsida; order Solanales; family Solanaceae; genus Solanum; species Solanum raphanifolium. The sequence goes on from JAJOOE010002391.1 coordinate 24,131, forward strand.
TCCAAATTTGGATTGATTTGTTAGATGGTCAGTCAACTAATTGTTATTATCTCATAAAGTTATTACCAACTTTTCCTCTTGATGATTCCAATTTTGACATTTCTGAGATAATAATTATCGCACAATAAACATATTATTTTAATTTCTTACGATGTGGATTAATTTGTTGTTATCAGGATTGCAGTTGTAAGTGGTGGCAACAAAGGGATAGGATTAGAAATTTGTAGACAACTAGCATCAAAGGGAATATTGGTGATTTTAACAGCAAGAGATGAGAAAAAAGGGAATGAAGCTGTTATTAATATGTTAAAGATGGATGGCCACTCTAATTATAATATCATTTTTCATCAACTTGATGTGACTGACATTTTTAGTATTGTAAGACTCAAATATTTCATCAAGGACAGATTTGGCAAACTTGATATCTTAGTATTTCCTCTTCCACTCCTTTTCAATTTTACTTCTTTCTATAGAATTGAGCCCAAAGCTAAAAAAAAAATATAAAAAATCTGTCGCTAATCCTATTTAATAATGAATTAATGATGGATTATTGAAAAATTATGTAACTATGACGGGGCTATGTAGAGACAGATTATAGAAAAAAGTATTTTTTACGGGCTATTTGGTGATAGATTAGAGATGAATTTTGTAGATGCATGGTGTATTAAAAAAAATATTGTCGATGAAAAATGTTTTCTAAAAAAATAAGTGGATTTTCTTATTAATTTTCTTGTGTTTGGTAGATAAGCAAATAATATTTCCTAAAATCATTTGTATATGATATTTTAAACAAATACTATGGATGGTGGGAGTGAGGTGAAAATGCGGTGTGTTGGAGTGTAGGAGGATGCAATCAATGTGGAATACCATTTGTGAAATTTATTTTCCCTACTTTCATTAGGAAAATCATTTTTCTCATTTTTAAGGAGCTTTTTTCATATAGAAAATGTTTTTAAAATTATTTGACCACTCGAACATGGAAAAACTGAAAATGTTTTCTCTAATCGAGCTTTATGCATTAATCATAATTAATCTCAATTTTCTTTATAACTTTGTGTTTGCTTAATAGATTCATGAATTTGCTTAACCGTACTACGTGATGCAAATATAACAATCATTATTAATTTCTAAATAACCTAAACAACAGGTGAATAATGCGGCAATTCTTGGAGTGCTTTTGGATAAAGATTTTATTATAAGCCCACAAGTAAGTCACTATATATCATATGGATTTCTCTTTTCTTTTTGTCTTTTCACCCCACTTTTTACAGCTCTCAAACTTTTTACTCCCTTAATATGACTCAAACTCGCAATTTTAGCATTGAAGGTGAAGGGCCTCTTGTCATCACGTCCATTTTTTCGTTTGCTTATACTATCAATTTTCTAGCTTTCACTTTCTTCCAAAAAAAAAAATCAATTTTATGGTTGTGTAAATTTCTTGAGTATATATGAAATGAGAGTCGACCAAAAAAGCAAAAAAAATTGTCAAAAATTTCAAAAGAGCATATTATATTTTTTTTTAAATCAAAAGGACAAAATCGCTACTGCCAAAGTGATTTCCCTCAGACACATATGAATGCCATTTACTCAGTTAAAATTAAAAATCGCTGCCCAAGCAGCAATTTTCTAAAAAAAACAATTCTTATTTTTTCGCTAATATCGCATCGCTGCTATGACAGCGTTTTCATAGAAAATTGCTGCTTTGGCAGCTTTTTAGTAAAGCCATTGCAGCGTTTTACTTTTTAAAAAAATTGGCAAATTTTTTTGGAAGCCGCATTCATTGACTCCAAGGCGGCATTTCATTAATTTGGATGAAAAGCCTTCAGCGATTTTCAAAAGAAAAAGAAAATTCAGGCAGCCAAGGCAGCGATATTAGCGGAAAAAAAGAGAAAATTTTTTGGAGAAAATCGCTGCTCGGGCAGCGATTTTTAATTTTAACGGCGTTCATATGTGTCGGAGGGAAATCACTTTGATAGTAGCGATTTTGCCCTTTTGATTTAAAAAAAAATATAATGTGCCATTTAAAAATTTTTGGCAATTTTTTTGCCCTTTCGCTCCGAACTCTTTGAAATGAAATAATCTAGTGTTGGTTTTAATTGCAGCAAGACTTATTCATTGAGAAAATGAAGGTAGCCACTCAAACTATTGATATAGCTGAAGAATGTATAAAAACAAATTACTATGGTGCAAAATGGATGATACAAGAATTATTACCTCTACTTCAATTATCTGATTCACCACGTATAGTCAATGTCTCCTCCTCTACTGGAAAGCTCCAAGTATTTATCTAATCGTTAGATTATTAACATCTATTTTTAATATAGTAAACAAGAAGCTGACACGACATGATATTTTGTTTCAGCATGTACGCAATGAATGGGCTATAGGAGTCTTAAATAATTGTGACAATCTAACAGAAGACAAAGTGGATGAGGTTTTGAATGTTTTTCTGAAAGATTTCAAAGAGAGTTTGTTAGAAAGCAAAAATTGGCCTCAAATAGTATCTGCTTATACACTATCAAAAGCAGCACTAAATGGTTACACAAGGATATTGGCTAAAAAATACCCAAATTTTCTCATAAATTGTGTTTGTCCAGGTTATGTGAAAACTGATTTATGTTACAATTCTGGCATATTGACTGTTGAAGAGGGTGCTCAAAGTCCTGTTTGGCTTGCTCTTTTACCTCAGGGAGGCCCATCAGGAAACTTCTACAATAGGAAAGAGCTCTCATCTTTCTAATCAAATTAAGAAATCTTGCGATATAGATCATAGCTATGTTGCTCAAATTTTTCAAAAAATATTATTATATTCGTGTTGAATTTTCGGTAAACATATAGTACATAGTTTGTAGAGGATCCGACTTATTAGACCATATTATAGGTTCATGGACAAAGTTCCTATTATAAGGTATAAATTGTAAATTGTAATACATAAGTTAATAATTATTGGATTATCTATGGCATATGACTTGCTTTTGCGAATGTGTGGCTCATTGTATTAAAAAAATGGATATGTAATATATTATATAAATTTTTATAATCTTACCCTTACATTAAAGTAAATAAAAAATGCACAATGATTTGTGAGACCCTTATACTTGGCTCAGTTTGTCGGTTGAATTCTTATACTCATGACTTTGTCAATTGAACCCTTAAACTCACTAAAATGCAATACTTTAAACCCCTTTTTTAGTCTATGTGTGTGAGTGTAGCACAACCGCTTACACATGGAATTCCATGCCATTTTTAATGCCACATAAGAAAATAAATGTTAAAAAAAAAAGATTGCACATTAAAATTTTCAATCTCATGTTCTTCATATTTGCTCATAATTGAGATCTAAATTCATGTCAAATTGGTCTAATTCTTCCTATTTGACATGAATTTTTTTACACAAAAAGCTTACCAACACAAACCCAATAATTTTCCATCATAATTTTGAATTCATTTCATAAATTCACAAACCCATTTGTTATTCTTCAAGCTTCTTGATGAAGTTTTTCAACTTTTCAGTATACACCATTAGTCTTCAAGATTACAAAGTTATCTAAACTTCCACCTTTCACAAACAAGATTTGAAAATTCAGATTTTAAAAGTGTGTAAATCGACCAAGATTTATAGAGAAGAAATTTGAATTTCAAAATTAAAGAAACTAAAATGATTGAGATAAGAGATTTGGTTGGGGGGTGAGGGGTGGGGGGCGGGCGTTAAGAAAAAGAAGAAGGGGTGGGGTAGGGGGTAGGGCGTAGGGTGGGGTGGTGGGTGGTTTCAAGGAAGAAGGAGAGAGTGGGGGGCTGAAGGAAGAAGGAGAGAGAAGAAGGAGAGGGTGGGGGGCTGAAGGGATGATTTTTTCTCTTTTTTATTTTAAATTATTTTTAATATAAAAAATATATATTCACTCACTTTGAAGCACGTGCAATTAAGTATTTTTCCAACTCAGCAATATTAGTGTTATATAAGTTTGGTCAATGATCAGATGTGTTTAAAATATTGTATTTTTAGTAAGTTTAAGGGTTCAGTTGACAAAATCGTGAGTATAAAAGTTCAACTAACAAACAGAATCAAGTACAAGGACCTTCCACGTCATACGCCAAAAACTTTTGCATCAAAATATAAACTCTCACCTCACCTATACTACTACATAGTTTTTCTTTCTTTCTTTCTTTTACACATTTAAAACGCACAAACACTTGATACTATGGCTGAAGCGTCCAACTTCCTGGCAACTCAACGGTAAGTACTCATTCTCACTGCTTTTTAAAGCCGGGATTGATTTCTCATATCATCACTCAACTAAGAGTACTTATTATCTGAAAAGGTTAATTACTACTAGTTTTCCTTGTGATGATTCCAATTTTGACTTTCTGAGATAATACGTATCGAAAAATGAACATATTGTTTTAATTAATTTCCTATGGTTTGGATTAATTTGTTGTTATCATCAGGATTGCAGTTGTAAGTGGAGGCAACAAAGGGATAGGATTAGAAATATGTAGACAACTAGCATCAAAGGGGATAGTGGTGATTTTAACAGCAAGAGATGAGAAAAAAGGGAATGAAGCTGTCATTAATATGTTAAAGATGGATGGCCACTCTAATTATAATATCATTTTTCATCAACTTGATGTGACCGACATTTCTAGCATTGTAAGACTCAAAGATTTCATCAAGGACAGATTTGGCAAGCTTGATATCTTGGTATTTCCTCTTCCACTCCTTTTCAATTTTTATTTTTTCTATAGAATTGAGTTCAAAGCTTAAAAAAACAACAAAAATTTGTCGCTAATTCTATTTAATAATGAATTGACGATAGATTATTGAAAAATTATGTAACTATGTAGAAACGGATTATTAAAAAAATGTGTTTTCTACTGGCTATTTGGTGATAGATTAGTGATGAATGTCGTAGATGGTGTGTTTGTGTTAAGGAAAATATTTTTGATGAAAAATGTTTTCTAGAAAATAAGTGGATTTCTTACTTATTTTCTTGTGTTTGATAGATAAGTAAAAAAAAATATTATCCTAAAATCGTTTATATATTATATTATAGACAAATACTATAGGTGGTGGAATGGGGTGAAAATACGGTGTGTTGAAGGGTAGGAGGACACAATCAATGTAGAATATGATTTGTGAAATTTCCTTTCCCTACTTCTATTAGAAAAGTCATTTTTCTCATTTTTACGGAGGCTGTTTTCCTAATCTCAATTTTCTTTATAATTTTGTGTTTGCTTAATAGATTCATGAATTTGCTTAAGAGTCATTAATTTGTAAATAACCTAAACAGGTGAATAATGCGGGAGTTCTTGGAGTCCTTTTGGATAAAGATGTTATTATAAGCTCACAAGTAAGTGACTCTTTCATTTGCTTATATTATTAATTTTCTTCTTCACCCTCAAAAAAAAATAAAAAATTCTACCTTCAATTTTATGGTGTTAGTCTCACATTTGTGGGATGAGAGAATTATAAACTCCTTATAGCGGATAATTCTCCCCTCATGAGCTAGTTTTATGGATTGAATTACGCTCAAAATTTAATTTTTTACATGGTATCAAAACCAAATACATTCCAATTTACAATCTATGATTTACCATATTAAATTATCCACATACTAGATATACAATCCTAGGCGTTAAGTCTCACATCAATTGAACGAGAAAATTTGGAGCCAATAGTTGTATGAGTACCTTCTTTATTCCATTTGAAATGAAATAATCTTTTGTTGGTCTTAATTGCAGCAAAATTTATTCTATGAGAAGATAAAGGTAGCCACTCAAACTAGTGATTTAGCTGAAGAATGTATAAAAACAAATTACTATGGTGCAAAATGGATGATACAAGAATTATTACCTCTACTTCAATTATCCGATTCACCGCGTATTGTCAATGTCTCCTCTACTGGTGGAAAATTAGAGGTATTTTAATTTTAAAACGTACCAATAATCATATAACACGTAAGTCATATTATGAACATCTATTTTTAATATAGTAAACAAGAAGCTAGCTGACACAAAGTTTTGTTTCAGTATGTACGCAATGAATGGGCTATAGGAGTCTTAAATGATTGTGATAATCTAACAGAAGACAAAGTGGATGAGGTTTTGAATGTTTTTCTCAAAGATTTCAAGGAGGATTTGTTAGAAAGCAAAAATTGGCCTCAAACTATATCTGCTTATGTTATATCAAAAGCAGCACTAAATGGTTACACAAGAGTATTGGCTAAGAAATACCCAAATTTTCTCATAAATTGTGTATGTCCAGGTTCTGTGAAAACTGATTTACGTTGCTATTCTGGCATATTGACTAGTGAAGAGGGTGCTCAAAGTCCTGTTTGGCTTGCTCTTTTACCTCAGGGAGGTCCATCAGGAAACTTCTACATTAGGAAAGAACTCTCACCTTTCTAATGAAATTGAAAATCTCATCATCATAGCTATGGTGCTCGGACTTCTAAAAAAATGTTATATTTGTGTCAGATTTTTTATTAAATACATAGTCATCATGTTATGTTATTGATTTTCTATCGATAATTATTCAGTCAACATGAATCGATTGGAAGACTAGTCTTGCATTTGTTGTATTTGTATAATCAATTTTATTACTTGTTTTTTTCTACTTTATTTATAGCATGATTTATTTAGTACCGTATACCTATACGATGCTTAGGAAACAGAGGCATATAGAAACCGGAAAATTGAACTCCAGTGGACACTACTTAAACCATCATTCTATCATAATTTTTTTTAAAAAAATAATCAAAATTAAGACAATTTATTTGACAATTAAATATTATATTATATTCAGTCACTTTTCCCTAGTTAGAACACATGCATAGTCAAAGCTACAAATGTGGTATCGTGAACTGTCAAAGTGATTGCAAAAATAAAATAAAATAAAACTTCTATCGGAATTAGAGTCCTTTTCAATATAAATAGCTACTCCCTCCGTTTAAAAAAAAAAGACCTCCTTTCCTTTTTTGTCTGTTTAAAAAAGAATGACCTCTTTCCTTTTTTTGGTAACATTTTAATTTCAGTTTTCCACTTGGCATGTTTAAAGCCACAAGATTGAAGGGTAATTTAGTACATTTGACATAACTTTAATTTAGGACCACAAAATTCAAAAGTCTTCTTTATTTTCTAAAACTTCGTGCCAAGTCAAAATCAGATCACTCTTTGTGAAACGGAGGGAGTATAACACTACTTTTAATAGAGCTCCTTTTAAATATAAAAAGCTACTCCCTCCGTCCCTTTTTAGTTGTCCACTTTAGAAATGGCACACAGATTAAGGCAACAATGATTAGCACAGTAAAGTTACAATTTTACCCTTATGACAACTTTTCACTTCAAAATTACAACCACTTATTTGAATTCAAGTGAAATAAATTGGAGAGAAACAACATACACTTTTACAATTTTCAAGAAGTGTAAATAAGGGTATAATTGGAAAAAATTTGTTGTCATTTCTTGATTTGTCAAAATGGACAACTAAATAGGGACAACTAAAAAAGGAAATATGGACAAGTAAATAGGGACGGAGGGAGTATAACAGAGTGTACTTATAAAAGAGAGTCCTTTTAAATATATAAACAACTACAGTATAAATAAATTTTGTATTTAAATCCTATATATTGTTTGTACTGACACATGAAAATTTGAAAGATTGACGAATCTCCAAGATGACGAATTTCCCATAATATTGACCAAGAAAGTAAAAAAACTGCTCAAGAAAACGTAAGACACAAACTATCATTAAAGAAACTTCAGATTCTTCAAATATCTCTCATCACAGTATCGCCTTCCCAATCCAGCATTACAGAAACTTCAGATTCTTCAGTACAAACCTAACAAAAAACATACTCTAAAACATTTTTATACCTTGTACCACATATATTCCTGAGAGTTATAACATTAAGAGCAACTCCTTAAAAAGAGACGAATCATCACCAAGAACATATGACATAAGAGTACCTTGTACTACATATATTCCTTAGAGAGTTAAAACATTAATAACAACTATTCTTTAGAGAGTTAGAGATTCTTTAGAGAGTTAAAACATTAAGAGCGAGAAGTTCAATTTTAGTGAGGTCGGAATCAAATCCTACAAAAAAAACAAGAAAAAAAATGGGAAACCAAAATCTGGAAAAAAATGCTTAAACCAGTAACGAGACACAATACATAAAACATAAGTGCAAGAACAAATAATACTTAAATGACAAGGAAATCTTAAATAGGCAGCAACTCGAAAGAAACAAAAACGGAAACAAATCAAAATTTGGAAAAAATATATGATTAAACCATGAACGAAAAAGCCTTATGAACTAATAATACCTAGAACTAATAATACTGAATTGACAAGGAAATCTAAAATAGACAGCAACTTCAAAGAAAGAGAAATGGAAAACAAACCTAGTGCGGGTTACCTCTCCTATGTGGTTTGCGAGCTATTGCATAGGAGCGGAATTTTACCCTGTGCGCACCCAAAGGATGGCGGCTGCGGGTTTCCCATGTCATAAAAAAAAATGGAAAACAAATCAAAATTTAGAAAATAAACCAAAATCTGAAAAAAAAAAGAAGCGTAAACCAGAAACGAGAACTTACCCAATACATAAAACATAAGTCTTATGCAAGAACTTATAATGACAAAGAAAATCTAAAATAGGCAGCAACTTGAAATAAACAAAAATGGGAAACAAACCAAAATTGGAAAAAAAAAATATGCCACTCAATAGTGTCCTTCATTCTTTATGATTTCTAATCATGGTTTTGGACCTCCTATTGCACCCATTAACTCCATTCTCTGTGGCTCTTTTTCCATTTTTAATATGATTTAGTTGGCTTGCATTGATAATTCCGTTGGAGAAGTACATGACTTTCTGTAGTTTGCCTCATTATTGTATATTCTGTTGAAGGTTTGATGTTTTATGCCTACTTTTGTGGTGTTTTTTCCTCGGTGTCTATTACTTTATGCAACACGGAAAAAAATTACACTATTTCTCTTTGGATAATCGCAATATATTTTTCTACTCGGAATAGCAAACTACAGTTTCAGACTGGATTTATGAGTGCCAGACGTTTACACAGTTCTAGAGCTCCACTTTCCTTTCCCTTTACTCGCTCCTTAAATTATAAATAAATACTTTCGTATGAGGTTATGGCAATTGATTTTCGTATCACCTATACTTTGCTTCAAAAGGTTAATCCTATGAAACTAAACAGCTTTGCTTTTGATATAGGTTTACAAGGGGGATCTTCTTGATTGACTGCGCCTGAATGCCGAGTCTTTCTCTGCAGTCAACTTGACGTCGTCGTCACCTGCAAGATAAGGCCAAAAACTTGACTTTACTAAACAAGCAAGAAAGACCCTTTCTATCTTATTAGCTGCAATAAAAAAACAACGCTAACTAGAAATAGAAAGTGCTTCGAAAGGCGCTGTTATGGTTTATCAAAATAAAGACTTTGAAACATATAGTCCTGAAGTATGTGATATGCATTTCTTAATTACTTCAGCTTGGTTGAACTTATTTTTATCACTTGTCAATGAATGAACGCCAACTGAAGTGCCTGTTACGATCCGATTTCGAAAACTAAGGTTTTCGCAACTTTGGCAATTTTTGTTAAGTTTCGGAAAAGTTTATAATTTGGAAGTCGCCACTTAATTTTTTAGGAAAAATTAAGAAAACCATTTAAAAGGGTAATTTTTGAAAGAAAACATTTTAAATAAAACCAGAGTCGGGTAATGGTTCAAATAATTCTCTAAGGAAGGGTTTAGGCATCTTAGAGAATCCGCTAACACACGGTAGACCGACGAATTTAAAGATTTGGCTAATTTTATAAAAAAAAAAGGGTTGCTTAAAAAATCTTGTTTGAAACTTAGATAAAAAATCTTATGATACTTCCAAAAATCTCAAGAATAATCCTAACTTAAAATTTTATCCATAGTCAAGTTTTGAGCTATACAATTAATTCAAAAACTCATAAACAACAGATTAAAGCTTTCCATTAACTATGAAAGAACATGAAAGGTTCTTAAATTATTCTAATAAGCTTAAATTGTTCAACTTAAAATGAGTTTTGAAATTTTAAATACTTAAAGTAAACAAATAATATAATAGAAGAGTCATTAAAAAAAAAACTCCCAAGAATTCATCTAAGTTAGATATAAGAAGAAAATGTTAGCATTCACAATAAACAAAATAATAATGAGGATATAAAGTAAATAACTGAAATTTCCAGCCCCTATTTGACCATTTTGGGGGCTGAAATGTTAAATTCGTTGCTTCATCGGTTAAGGGTTTTAACCCAATTTTTCTCCTCGTTTTAAGCTCCTTTTGAGCTACTGCTGCTGCTGATTTTTGTCTAACGGGACTTTTAAGTCCAAAACTCCATTATTTTAGCCCCTTTGGGCTGCTGCTGGTTTTGAGTTTTGACCCAATAAAATTAGCTTCCTTTCCAAACTTGATGGAGGTCGACTCAAAGAGGATCGAATGCAAAGAGGATCGAATGCAAGGGAGTGAGGAGTCCAAGGGACTCGATAGAAGAGTGTCATGCAGAGAAGAGAAAGAAAAGAGATCAATATTTTAATCAACATACGAAAATATTAAAGGAAAATGCTTTGAAAAGTTCATAATGATTAAACCAAAATAAAAAAAGAAAGAAAGAAAAATAATAATAATAAAAAAAAGCACAGAAACTGAAATTTACCAATTAGAGGGAAGGAAATCATGCAACATTTTTTAGCAATGGACAGAGTCTAATACAAAATGACATAAAAACAAAATAAAACAGTGAACACTATCATACACATGGATGTGAACACATAGAAAGCAAATCCTTCACTTGATCATGGTTTGGAAACACATTGGTGTTTAGACATTAAAGTAAACTTTATTACAATCAGCCACAAATAACAAAGGGAAAGCATTGAAATTTAAACAAGAAATAACAAATTTTCACTCTAAAAATATTTTGTCTAATCTAAAATATCCAGAGAACTAAAAAAGCTTAAAATCTAATGAACACTTCTTTCTGTGAACTTTAAAGAACCTGAAAATAATAACATTGCAACACAAGCTTTCTTCTCTAAACAATTATCCAAAAGCAGACGTCAAACTAAGACACACATAGACCAAGATATTAAAGGAATACAACTAAAGCAAACTTGAAAGAAAACCTATGCATGTTCCTACCAGTATTATACTTCCAACAAGACAGATAAATTTAAAAAATAAATAACTTTTGGCAAAAAAAAAACAGAGAACAAACTTTCGCAACATGATAAATGAATAACTTTAGAGCCAACAAGCTCAAAATAGCATTTTCAGACCAAGCAATCCAATGTTAAAGAGCACAACTTATATTCCTAATTATATGTATTCAAATAGGGTAGATGGAAGGGAGGAAACCATCAGTTGTATAGCATGAATTCAAATGGCATGTGAGGATAAAACAGTAAACGGACTAAAGAGCATACACTCCAGGTTCATGAACTCAGCCAAAGCATGATAACAAACAAAAGGTAAATGGAAAGGGTCTAATGATTAGATTACGAACAAGTAACATCTTTAATCTAAACTAGCCAGTCCGAACTCATCAAGAACAACTAAAGCACACACTAAAGGAAATCATTTTAGCTATGGAAAGCGAAAGCGAAACTAAGTGCTTGACTTAAGATCGACATAACTTATAAAATAAGAATCTGAAGAGGAAGTTGTTCAACATTTAATCCCAAGAATCGCAAAGATTGGCATAGTAGTCATATGCATATCAACATCTAGACAACTGACTATTCAAAAGAAGATAAACATAAGGGAGATCTCACATAAACAAGAAGATATGACGTTAGCAACCATCCCCTTTTCGACAAATATGAATTTAATAACAAACAACATAAAACAGAGAACTGGACATATTTGAAACTTAAAAGAGAAATATAGGGAAAAATGTAACTTCAACGATTCAGCTAATCATCATCTACAACAAATAAGTTGTTTTCATAATACTAAGATGCTGGAAAGCAAAACCAAATTTCTAGCAAATACAATAAACTAATTTGATCCCGTCACACAATGAAATAAAAATATATATATTTAGAAGAAAGAAAGAATTACCTTTCGTTGAGCAGCGAACTAAAACGACGAGTTGAGAAGACGACTCTACCACCTCTTTCAACTCGAACAGCCACAAAAGCCACAAAGATTAAACTATTGAACCAAGATTTCCCAAACCTTTTAGGGGTAGTCTCAGGTCTCAAAAACCTCCTTCCATGAACAGTGAGGAGAGGGGCTTTTTATAGCACCCAAAATCTCCAAATTTTGAATATTTTTGATTTGGGATTTTGAGAATTTTCAAAATCCCTTAACGGATAAGGATTGCCAACTGGTTAGTGTACGAATTCGTACCATTTTGAACGAAATTGGGAAAGGAATGTAAAAAATCAGAAGGGTATTAGTACCGTTGAGGAAAGCAATGCTGGAAGCTTGAGTCGTCTTCGAGCTCGTGCTATGCACGCGAAGAGTACGAATTGAAGGAGAAAAGAGGAAAATTGAGGCGGTGAATCTGAGGATTTAAAGTTGGGTTCGTTTGGTTGCTTTCGCTGAAGAAGAAGAAGAAAGACGTGGGATGGGGGGCACGTAGGGGAGTTATGTGTGTTCTTTCTGAGAAACAAAAAGAGTGTGTGCGCGCGTGAGGTAAAGGGGATTAGGATAATAGTGGAATAAAGGGTGTGAGCCGGTTGAAAGCTTTTTGGGGCCAAAAAATTGGATTAAAACGCTGAGGAAAAATAAATGGGTTAAGGAACTGGTCCTCTCACCATATCTTAAATAAATTGAAAGCAAAAGTAAATTACGTATTTAATTAAAGATTAAGCTTCTCAACTCTTGCAACATAAAACAATTATTTTGACGCAAAAAACCAATATGTGAATTAATCATTTTTAAGGAAATAAAATGCATATTTAATTAGAAACCCATTTTTAGTAAAAACGACCTTCTAAATGTTTATTCAAGTTGAAAATTATATAAATCTCTATATTTTAAGTATTATATAATCTATATGAAAAATGGCAAAAAGTGACTTGAAAATAATTTTTTAAAGTATTTTTATTTACGAAAATAATTATTTCACATTGTTTGAAATTTGAGAAGCTTGAAAATTAACTAAATTGTGGAGGGCCAAAATTGAAACAACAACAACAGACTGACAATACCAAAATAAAGCTACTTATCGCCCTTAAACTTACTAAATATGGCTACATCTCTAAGCCATCCAAACAGTGACTGTTAACTATAACATTCACCCGTCTCATACTAATCTACTGAAGTGCCTTTGATTCTACACGACATTAAGTTTTCGCGAGCTTGACCTAGAGAAGAAACTCAAGCAAAGAAGAAAACTATGGTCGCCAGATTTTCAGTAGATCTTACTTAAATTGACATTTTTTATACAAATTGGTGGCACTCTTTGGTTCTTCTTAGTGGCATAGTGGGCTTATTGGTTATCTATCTTTGGCCATTGCCAATGCTTTTGGTAACTCATCTGCATCTTGGAATATTTATCAAAAATTACATATTTTGTCATCTTATTTCTTGATAAAAACCTGATTTTACATCCACCACTATAACTACATTACAATCAATCTGTCTTCTTATAATTAAAGGACTCGTATGATTCTCGTGCAGGTAGTTCCTCTAAATGGGTGTTGGAGCTGCAATTTCAATCCCCAGGACATTCCATGTTGCGACTGAAAAAACAGTAATATATATATATATATGTATATTTGTCCTTGTGCAATTTTGTTCTTTTAAGTATCTTTATTTTGCTTATGTACCTCTGTCCAGGAGGTTCAAAGTTTTAATTTCTCTGTTGGTTTGAGGTTAATTTAATTTGTTTAAGTTACTTATGTAACTTGAAATATAGATGATGCATTAGTATTCCAGATTAGGTTCCTCACTAGCTACGTTAATGTATTGTGGTATTTGTTAATTGATTTGTAGTAACAATTATATGTGCTTTTAAGGCATATCTTAGTACGCACATACTTATGCACGCACATCCATACGTAACACGTTCTATATTTATATCCTTGATTTCATAGCTTGCGTGGTACATACTATTTTCTTCCACTTTCTTATATACAAAGGGATTCGTGCTGATGTTATCATTTGGGAAGATTTTTGCTAATGTGAATCCGGGAGATTTGTTATACATAAATTGGAGCTTTTGCTAACCATAGCCAACTGCTTCATAAGCTACTAAGAATTTTTTGCTAATGTGAATCCGGGAGATTTGTTGTACACGTATATGCATAATTATCCCTCTGTCAGATAACTGTATGAGAATTAATATTTCATGAATTGCTCATTGGCGAAGCCTTCAGTATATATATTCCATGGCAATTTAATTAGTTCTCTGCTTATGCATGGATAACTTGACTAGATAAGTTGCAGGGAAATGACTCAAGGATTTCATTGGTTTTGTACTTGGCTTCTGTTTTCGTTTCGTGTTTATGATTAGTGTCAATTATAATGTGATTTCTTGCCATGCAGTTAAATGTGCAAGAAAGTAAAGATTCCAGGACAAGCTTCTATTTCCATTTACACATACAAGTAGTTGCGCTCAGTAGTACTTTGTTTGTTCTTATTGGCTAGTTAATGTGGTTGAAGTTAATAATCATCTTTCACTCCTAATAGAGAAAAACCAAATGACTATTTCTCTGTGTTCAAAATATATAGGCGAATGTTGAGAATAAAGTTGGGATCGGAGATAATTTCTTTCATGCTTTTGTCAATTGGATTTTCTCGAATTTAAATAGCTCATCTCCAAAGTGATATGTTATTTTCTGTGCAATTTGAGGTTTTAGATGCATACCTGCTTCTCTTTCCTATATCCGTTGAATTTTGTTACTATTCACTCCTTTAATTTATTTTCAGGTAATAAAAAAGAAGTTTCAACCTGAAAGAACTTACTTTTGTTCAGAAATTCCATAATTCAAAAGTTATATCTCTGTTTTGGCCTTTCCTGAAAAAGTCCATGTATAACATTCCGCAAAATATATGTAACCTACTATAAAATGTGTAACGTTGGTATTTATTTTAATCATGTTGCATATTTGCACGTCTTTTTTTACAACTACTTTTATCTCCACAATATGCCCGTGCCTTGTTCGGGCATCCTTATCTAGTATATAATAAGAGGGAGTTTGCACAAAGCAAGCTCCTCCCCGTCAACATGCCTGCTTGGCATAGGGGTAGTATTGATATTTTGTAATTATTTTGCTACTAATCTATTGTACTTTATGCTATTGACCATGTACTTTTTTCAAATTAGACAAAACAATCATACTACTCCCTCCGTTTCACAAAGAGTGACTTGCATTGACTTGACACGAAGTTTTAGAAAATAAAGAAAACTTTTGAATCTTGTGGTCCTAAATTAAAGTTATGTCAAATGTACTAAATTGTCCTTCAATCTTGTGGCTTTAAACATGCCACGCGGAAAGTTGAAATTTAAATGTTACCAAAAAAGGGAAGAGGTTATTCTTTTTGAAACATACTAAAAAGGAAAGGATGTCATTCTTTTTGAAACGGAGGGAGTACTATTGTTCCTCTATACACTTTATCTTGAGAATATGGGGCCTACTTCACAGGTGTTTAATTTTAAAGATGTAACACCCCAGAAATTTTTTGAACTAAGACTCGAACCGTTCTTCGTAGTGAGTGAGATTTTGCAAGGAATTTAAAATTTCTTGAGTCTTAAGGTCACTAGATGTAGCACCTTAAGTTCCAAGAAGAACCCAAGAGAAAAGCATTCAAGTCATTCTTAAGTTTTCTTAAGTTTTGGGTCAACTTCAAAGGACCATAACTCCTAGTAAATGATGAGTTAGGCGAGCTACAAGATAGAAAATTAAATCGCTTTGAGTCCTCTTTCCAACGCTACTGAGTTTGCTTAATTCCGAGTTCTGAGTAAGAAGTTATGACTGATTTACTAACGTCGCGCAAACCTGGCAGCAGCTCCGCGACGCGGAGCCAATACGGACCTCACTGCCTGGTGAAAAATCATTCCGACTCCTATCTCATCTTATTTATTTCTTTAGGGGTATTTTAGTCCTAAAAACCTTTAGGGGGTCATCTAAATTCCCCTAAACCTGTAGAAAATCAGTTTTCTTAAATCAAGACCCTCTCATTCACTCAAAAGATTCTACGCTCAAGAAAATCAAGAAAAGCTAAGGCTAGGGTTCTTCTTCAAAGGTTTTCCTTCAAGTTGCTTCAAGAGGATAATTCTTTCAGGTATATAAGTTTCTATAGTGTTGGGTTTGTTCACCCATACGCCAATCATGCTAATTTCAGCTTTAAATTCGTTCTAAAAGATGAAGCTTATTCTTGTTATGTATTCATGAATTTGTTTCCATTCTTGAATTAGGTTGAGATTGAGGATTTCTTGAGGTTAATGTGTCAATTTATAGAGTGGTTAGAGTTAGATTCTAGTGTACATGTGCTGGGTATCTAAATCTAAAGAGAGATTGAGAAAAAGAATCGAATTTAGGCGAATTAGGGCTGGGAAACGAAGAAGGAGAAAGTCGAGTGCGATCTGGCACGCAAGTCCGTATCACGGACTTGCTCCCCCAGTGAGCTAAAAGTTGCTCCGCTTTACGATTAGGATGTGGACTCCTCTGTCTCAAAATTTAATTTCACGAGTATTATTTTAAACCATCTCTGCGTTGCAGACTTGTTCCAAGACGGTGATTTCGTGACTTTTCTCATGTTTAGCTATCAACAATCATTCCTAAACATCATGAGACCTTTCCTATCTCAAGTCACAACCTTGAATCCATAATTCAAATTCAAGGTAGATTAAAAGTTAAGTCTTGAGAGTTCTTTCGAACATTTTGAGAAAGTCCCTTTTAGTCCTTTTGATGAGTCTTCCACAAATTCTAATAATTTGTTAGAAGACTTGAGCAAGTGAGTATGAGTGAGAAGAATGTATTCACGAGTCCACTTTATCATTACAAGATCCTTCATATTATGAACCATAACTCTTCAATTCATAATTCACATTTAAAAGAGAGTTAAGGGTAGAGCTCAACAAAGCCTTTGAGTTCAATTGTGAATCCTTGAGATCAACTATCGATTTGAACTAAGTTTTGAGAAAGTAATTCTGAGAGAATGAGAAGAGTCGTATACCTGAGTTCCTTATTGATATTTTGACCCTTGAGTCAAGTCGTTCATGCCCATAACTTCCACATAAACTCCATCAATTTAGTATCTTTGAAAGGAGTAGTATCTTCAAGTTCTAAGCCTTTAAGTGTTGAGTTCCTAATCCCTTTTGAGAAGTATCTATGAGTCCTTCAGTTGAATATTTCATGCTCATAATTCCGCATGAACATTAAAGTCGAACAATCTTGAGATGAGAAGTATCTTTGAGTCATTGAGTTGTGTAGTTCATACTCATAATTCCGCATGAACTCTGAGTTGAGCATTCTTGAAATGAGTAGTATCATTGAAGTTTTTGAGTTCCAAGTATTTGAGTTCTATCTATGGTTATTGAAAACCTTGCATTGAGTAGTACATGTCCATAATTCGGCATGAACCATATTTTAAGAAGTCTTTTACAAACGTTTTAACTTTGTTTTAAGACTTAAGTTTTGAGTTCAGTAAAGAGTAAAGTTGAAGTTCTTCTCTTCAAAAAGTATATGGGGACTATGTATTCCCAAAGAGATTTAAAATGTTTCCACATTTAAATAAGAACGGAAACTGAGATTTCCAAAGAGCCTTCGGGCTAGTTTTCAGAAAAGAGTATCGCTTTCTAAATGAAGCAAGAGGGGAAACTGAGTTTTCCAAGATAGCCTTTGAGATAAGTTTTGAGCAATTATCTCAAATCACAGAAAGAAGTATATTTTAAACATAAAGAGCTAGTATCATATTTTAGGATTAGTATTGAGTACCGAATTGGGGGCGAACATGAGTTCAGATAACTCACGTCTCCATAAAAACCATGTAGCCACCATGGGTAGAAAATGGTCATACTTTTTAGATGAATCTCTTTCACAATAGACTAGTGGATCCACTTAGTAGTTCAGGTCCTATGCTGATGGCAAGGTATATGATGGTCATTGGCTGCGTGAGGTAAAGTGTTGTATCATCACTATAGCTCTTAAGTGATGGTTGTTGGTTAGAGAAACTCCCACATAAATTATATTAGTTTCTTATATGAGAAAAGTTGAGTTTTTTATTGCATTTTCTTTAACGAACTTAGTTGTTTTACTGTTTTATAAAGCTTTCCATAAATTGCATGTGTATTGTTGCTTTATATTGAGCTGAGTATCTAGAGTTAAGTATCCAAAGTTGAGTATCCAGGGTTGAGTACCCAGATTCAAATATCATATCCTTGAGTTGAGTATATGATCTCTGAGTTGAGTATCTTATCCTTGAGTACTTCTGAGTTGAGTACGTTTGAGTAGTTTTGAGTAATTTGGAGTATTCCTTGAGTTGAGTAAGATTGAAAAGAGGTAAGTATGTTTCCTTCTTATTAAGTTTCAAGCTTATGTTATGCTTTAGAATTCCTCTTACATGCTCGTACATTCCACGTACTGAGCCATTTGGCCTGTATCTTCTCATGATGCAGACACATGTATTCAAGATCATCAACAAGAGCTTCGTTGATACATCTGAGAGTTCAAGTTAACTATGGTAAGCCTTCTTGCTTTCGGAGGATTTCATTTACTTTTCAGTTCAGTCAGGATATCGTGGGTCTTGTCTCGACTTCATCGTTATCAGTTAGAGGCTTCATAGATAGTCAGTATAGTTGAGAAGTCTGTATCATTTATTTTATTAAATGTTTTAAAGACTTAAGTTGCCTATTTTATGGCGAGTTGAATATATTATTTTATTCAGAGTTTTTTCATTTGAGTTAAAGCTTTGTATTTCAGTTTCATGAATTTTATTCAATTTTTAAGTTTTGTATGCTTGAATCAGTTTTCCGCTTGTAGTCAGCCAGGATGAGGGTTTACTTGGGGACCATCGATGGTTCTCAAGTGCTGGCCACGTCCAGGGTGTAGGCTCGGGTCGTGACAAACTTGGTATCAGAGCACAGAGTTCAAGTGTCCTAGGGTATCTATGAAGCCATGTCAAGTAGGATCTTGTTTATGGTTGTGAGGCCCCAACTTCGATAAATGAGGGACTGCAGATATTTAAGAAAAGTTTCCCTTCTTTCATACTCTTAATTGTGCAATAGAGCTATGTCGTAGAGACTTATTCTAACTAGTGCGTTTCTCAGAATCATTCGACTACTCATCATACTAAAGGTGGTTGAAAAGCAGAGTCAGTTCTTTATCGATGAGTTGTTCTTAGCAAGAGTTTTGAGGAAGTCATGAGACTCCTTAGGGGATTAAGAGAAGTCCAAAAGTAAGTTAAGTGTAAAGTTTCAGAGTAATTCCCTTATATTCATATGAATCGTGCATTTGAGCTAAAAGCAAGTTGTACTCTTTTCCTTATGCCTTGTTTCAACTGAGATCCTTTTTAAAAGATATGTTTAGAGCTTGGGTAGTATTTTCACCCTGAAGGGTAACATGAGTTATGAGATCATGAGCAGTAGTAGTGAAAGTGCCCAGAGTTGGAGGAAAGTATGTAGAGGTTTAGTAATCCTAGAAAGGGAGATAGTGATAAGGCAAGCTATGTTATTATAGTCATGCACCCAGTAAGTTTTGATGAGGAGTTTTTCCTTATGGTTAAATTAAGAAATGATAAGTTGTGAAGAGCTCAGGATAAGAGGTAGAGTAAGAGTTGCAAGTCAAGATGAGTTAGAGTATGCCTTAACTAGAAAAGGGTTATGAGGACGTGTCATTGTGTTTGTAATAACCAAGTGTAAGTGGTGAATAGAAGAGAAAGAGTATTCATGAGGTGATAGCTCTAAGCTAGGCTTATGATCTTTAATGGAATGCCCGTAATATTCAAAGTGTTATAGAACTAATTAGGCATTGATGTATAGTGAATGAGTGAATAGTACTCAAGTTGTGAAGGGAAATATGATAGTAAATTATAAGTATGAATACTAAGAGGTAAGGATTGGCTATTTGTCATAAGGTCCTAGTGGACGAGTGTTTCTGCATTTGTATCTAGTAGTTGTAAGTTAGTATAGTAAGCGAGCAATCATATTGATATTTGGGTTTAGTCCTAAATATTAAGCTTGAATTCGAGATGAGTGTCATGATCAAAAGAATGGCAACATTAGGGTGATGATGTTAGTCCTGAGATTTAATCTAGAAGACTTGACATAGAGTAGGTGAGGAATTGAGGTGATTAGCTGTAATAGATATGAGTGGTACAAGTGAGAGACCTTAACGTTTAGATAAGGGTAGTGAAGTTTTGCTAAGTCACAAGAGTAACAAGAGCATTAAGAGGTGTGCCGAGATGGTATGTTACCAGCTGAGGTTGCAATTAAGTTATAATTTTCCATGAGTGCCTAGATAGCATAATTGAGTTGATAATGTGGAATAGGTCCATAGATTTCAAGTGTTAGCTTTAGACCTAAGGGGGAGATGATAAGATGAGAAATCAGGTCAAGTGTTGAGAATTTCTTAAGGAGCTGGTTAGTAGGAGTCCATAGATTTGTTTGAGTACTAAGATTGAATGTGGTGGTAAAGAGTAACAGTTTGAAATGAGACTCCCTATAGAGAAGTAGAAAATCCGAACTTAAGGATTTAGGTTAAGCTTGAATATAGTAAGAGCAGACCATTAGACTCAGACCCTAGTAAGAGTAACCCATTCTATACCCAATCCAGTCGTCATTCGAGGACGAATGATCTTAAGGGGGAGATACTGTAACACCCCAGAATAATTTTGAGCTAAGACTCGAACCGTTCTTCGTGGTGAGTGAGATTTTGCAAGGAATTTAAAATTTCTTGAGTGTTAAGGTCACTAGATGTAGCACCTTAAGTTCCCAAAAGAACCCAAGAGAAAAGCATTCAAGTCATTCTTAGGTTTTCTTAAGTTTGGGGTCAACTTCAAACGACCATAACTCCTAGTAAATGATGAGTTAGGCGAGCTACAAGATAGAAAATTAAATCGCTTTGAGTCCTCTTTCCAACGCTACTGAGTTTGCTTAATTCCGAGTTCTGAGTAAGAAGTTATGACTGATTTACTAACGTCGCGCAAACCTGGCAACAGCTCCGCGACGCGGAGCCAATACGGACCTCACTGCCTGGTGAAAAATCATTCCGACTCCTATCTCATCTTATTTATTTCTTTAGGGGTATTTTAGTCCTAAAAACCTTTAGGGGGTCATCTAAATTCCCCTAAACCTGTAGAAAATCAGTTTTCTTAAATCAA